>FAPJ01001082.1:18862-32964 GCA_001485985.1 Heliconius ethilla aerotome | reverse complement strand
TGTATTAGAATCCATTAAGGCTTCGTAGCATCGTAATTCAATGATAATAACCAGGCTGTTAATATTTTCTTAAATATAAGATTTTTGTGTTGTAATTTTGTATGAAATTTACTAGGAATGGAGGTCGAGCAAAAATATTAACATCTAAGTACTACACCTAGTAGCAAATGAATGCAGCATTTGAAATACTGATATTTTTTTCTTATGAAACCTTGAACTGTGAGTTATTATACTAATTTCAAGCTTCAACTAGAAAATAGACTAATTATTCACGGAAGCTGACAGTCTTATTTTTAGACTTTTAAAAAATATAAACAAAAGAATTTAAATGTTAACTTTAGATTTACTTCGTTAGGTAGAATTGAAAACAATTAAAAAGAGAAGAAATGAAAGATTACAATAGCCTAGAATCACAAATAGAACTAGTTCAATTTACTCGAGAAGGAATACACGCACAAATGTTTTCCTCTTTGAATGAAATAAAGAGCAGCCTCAGGCTTCACTGTGTATCTACTATCTCATGATTGTACACGTAGGTTACCGTATTTAACCCCTACGATGGGGGCTGGGCCATAATTACCCACATTTTTTAATTTGCCATAAAATATTATGTAATTAATATTATGTACAACCATTTACGTGACATTGCTACTTTCTCAGTTTATTTAAATTATTTTAGAGATGTTATTTTCTCGTTCAAAATCATTATATAAAAAGACGATTTCTCTGTTTACAATATAGATATTACATCTTATATATAAGTTACTAATAGTAACAATGCTTGGTAAATTGAACGTGTCTCAATATTTCTTAGGTATTACATTATATAAATATATTTGGTCAAACATATGGTCCAAATTAAACTATTTCATAATTTTTTCACAATAGTTGTAAAATTAAAAAAAAATTATTAGGAGTTCAAATTCCATGAAAGAAAATATTTATATTTACAGTATAAATAGTTCCTCGATCTATTTAAATATCTAAACGATTGGAACCCACCCTAATATACCTGGATAGCAAATTTCATAACATAAATACATAACTAAAGTACTTAAAGCAATAAAACTTGATTTGTATATATATTAATGGTAGAGTTGAAGCAATTTGTTATCGAAACGAGGCGAGGAACTGGTTACCCAAAGTTTTAACCCTGAACATTTCTAACAACCCTTATATAAATTTTCGTGATTCCCAGCAATGTTTCCCGGTATTTATCGAGGATGTCCGCCATTAACGGAATGGTATCGTCACTATTAGGAGTATAAATCTAAATAAACGCCCGTAGGCCTTTGTAATTTTGTAAACAAACTGTGCGGAAAGGAATCAGTTGTAAAGCTTAGGAAGGAATGTGTTAAGCTATCGTTTCCTAATTTCAGTAGCAATTTTTATTTTCGGATGCCTAAATTGAATGAAAGATAGAACGTGAATAAA
Source organism: Heliconius ethilla aerotome (assembly GCA_001485985.1). Taxonomy (NCBI): domain Eukaryota; kingdom Metazoa; phylum Arthropoda; class Insecta; order Lepidoptera; family Nymphalidae; genus Heliconius; species Heliconius ethilla. Next base: position 31,530 of record FAPJ01001082.1, on the reverse strand, counting down.
TTTACACTTTTGTTTTCTTTTTTATTTTCTCATTCTTTATACATTCTGTTTCTAGAGCTACTAAATACAAACTTATATAGTAGGTATAATTATTATTTAACAAATTACGAAAAATTTATGCCTTTTGCTGTAATATCATTAACAGAAAGCAATCAAACTAACGAGATACTCCACCTACATGGTGTGTCAAAAGAATTTCAAAACGAATTTCCGACCCAAAAGTATAAATGTGGGAAAATCCCGTCGGTTTTCAATGCGTATTCGCGATAAGGTAATTCCGTTAATGGCGTCAGCTTGTGAGAGACGAGCACATACAGAAATATTTATAATAAGTACATCTCATGAAAGTTGGTTAGTTATTTTAGTATGGCTAGAGCGCAAAAATTGTCGTATTTAATAGAAAAATATTTAGTTATTTCATATCTAGCTATATATGCGCGCACGGCAAACGCGTAAAGTCCCATAATTTCCTTTATCAGACAGTATCTACAAGTCCCATAAGAATCGTTTCATCTATTCTGGTTATTGTCCGACCCGGAGAAACAGAAAAATAGATAAGAATTTTAAAATTGTTTATTTGTTTTAATATCTCATTTAAAACACATTTACATGCACTTGAAATAACACAGTAATTAAAAAATATAGTAAAAAATCTCAGATATTTCATTTTTATGTATGCTGCTAGGCATTGATTTGAATTGGCCACCATACTGAACATCTTTTGGTAAGGTGACAGTTTAATAATTCTTATAATATAGGTGAGCACTTTTTAGTTCTAGTTTTTTACCAAATCCTATCAGATCTTGGATTTCTTTACATCAAAAGAAAATGCCATACTCGTTGAACTTCTCTCATTAAAGCGGCATTTCATTATTTCTTATAGTTTAAGTAGTTGGGCTATTAGGATTGTTCATCAGATATTCTAGATCTTCTATTTTTATGTTAATAGATTTTTTTATCATGCTTAATATATTTTTCTAAGGTTCTTATAATGTAGCTGAACTATTAAATACTATTATTACTACATACTACTACTACTATTGATCGTTCATCAGGTGTTCTAGAGCTTTAATTTTATTTATATCATTGAAATATCGCGTCGCGTCACACTCAAAATTTTTTTGCATTCATAGAATTTCAAATGGTACTGACAATAATTTTAAATCCGCTAGAAAATCGAACGAATCCGATTAACGTCAATGATGGAATAGGCAAATAAAATTAAAAAGAAAAAGGAAACAAAATTCAATATGAAAAATAATTTATTACCTTACTAAATATAAAAAAAATATTTCAAATTAATCACAATTCTATTATATTACATATCACCTTCGTTATGTTGATTATATTAAGGTACATTTCAAGGAGTATTTTACATCATAATATCCACTATTATACAAAACCTATTCAGCTATTTAAATATGTATCTTCATTTCACATTTATAATATAACAAGAGATATGTTTATTATTATAATAACTATAATATCAATTAAGTGATATTATAAAAAAGCGTATTAAGTTCGAGTAACCCACAGCTAACATCAATTATATAAATCGATTTGAAAACAAATATATCGAATATTCATAAGTAATAACTTAAGATTAAGTTATGACATAAAACGACTGCGTTAGAATCTGTAATTTATTATGCATTAATATGATTAATAAATGTTCTATTAATCTCATAAACTTAGAAAGCAGCGCAAGACTGAAAAAGCAACGGCTGTGAACTCAAATGCCATGGAAAAAAATATATATTGCCCGTATATAGTAGTCTCAAATATGGGCTAAAAGTACATGAGAGAATGAAATAAGAAGGTAGATTATTAATATTATACAAAATGGAAAAATCAAGTTATAGTTGTAGTAATTTTGCATATAGATAGTGAATATAGATGCCAATTTAATAAATATTAATAATAAATATATTTTTAACTCTGGAGTTTTATAAAGTCCGGAAGTAATAAAATATATTTTATTCATTACGAGCAATTAACTACAATTTTGTTAAACAACATATCGAAATTCTATGTTTAATACTTTATGGTACACCATGTGACCTTATATAAATTAAATACTTTTTATCTAGAGTCAAAGATAACAAGATAATATAAAAAAAAAAATTTTTTCAATCACAGTTTCATATGTGTATATTATAATAAATATTAAAATATACAATTTATAAAAAAATAAATATTTTGTACACTTTCAGTGATTTTTTGTGATATATACATTTATTACGTATATGTGATACAACAAGTGCAACGAGTCGTGGACGACCTGAGCTAACCTCAGGTCGTCCACGTCTATAGGGCTGCGCAGATTTGATTTGACGATTCTTTTTTTCCAAGTGCCCACTATGCAAAACTTCAGAGAACCTAACTACAAAGCAGCCATCACTCGTCGACCGCACTGTACGTATTAGAATGTCAATCAATGTTGAAAACTATTTCAAAGAATTGTTAAACGTCTTAAATGCGCATGTAAGTTGTAAAACGTAACTTTTCTTAAATAAAAACCACCTTCCAAGAACAAAATACAATTGAATTAAATTTGATTAAATTTTAATACTTTTTGGAGCATAGAATCAGTTTCATTTATTATTTTCAAATATTATATCATTATGTGGGATAAGCAAAGAGGGCAGCAGCGATTATGTTCTTTACCCCTTTTTACCAACATTGTATTAAACGAGAGTGTGGAAATACTTATACTTTAGAATAAACGTAATCCCAAAGGGATATTTAAATATAATCATGTAATTCAATGAGTTCCACAAATATTAACTTATACAAAGACACAATTACAATTTCCTTTCTTTTCATATTAACTTCATTTAAAAGTATTGTACAGACTATCAACAAATAAAGTAACAGCATCATTTGTATTGATATTTAATTCCATTCTTTATTAATTTCATTTATAACTTTTGTCATATATAACAACTTGGGGAATGTTGTATTCGTGTGCCGACTACAAAAAATAACGGCTTCATTTATATTTAATTTAATAAAGTATAATGACTTTCGTTACTTTCCACACAATGATAATAATATTTTACTTAATTTCATCTATAACTGATACCATATCTCATAGCAACTTGTGGTGTGTGTGTTGTTGCGACTGCCAATAGCAATGGGACATCATTTACATCTATATTTAGTGATTTAGTTAGAGTTGCAATGTCACAGAAATCGGTTGACATCAACATGTCGGCTAAAGTTTTCGACAACACGCATAATTCACGGAGTTTACTTTCTAAGTAGAGGAAACACTGGAACAAATAAAAATATATTAACTAAGCTTATAATAAATTTACGAATATTGTAAGTGAACTCAGCATAGTTTCAAGTAGAAATACTAAAGCTGCATTAGATTTATTATTATTGGTGTCATAAAACACTAAATTGTAGCTTAATACATAATTTACCTGTTGTGTAGGAACTCGCGCAAGTCGCATGGCGGGTATGGCGTCTAACATACCGCCCACTAGCGGGGACAGCCCGCCGCACCCACACTCCCGTCCCACCAGACGCACCTCCCTGGAGAACAAGTGAAGTAATATTTTTTTTCTAAGAAATAATAACTAAACACTAATATTATATATAAAGCTAAAGATTCTGATTGTTTGAACTCTCTAATGTTAGGAACTACTGGATTTTTTTTATTATTTGTTATAGGAATTAAATCATTTATTTGTTAAATGTAAATGTGTGGTATGCCTGCGGCCAGAGTAAACTCGGGTACTTAGAACTATGTAGTTATGTATACAAAACTCTTAATTATTTCTATTCGACCACGCCAGACGAAGCCGTAAATAAACACTATGATAGATGATATGAGTATAATATAAATCTCACCACGTGTTAGTATCACCGACGATGGCCACAGCTTGTACTGGCGAGTTTAGGGTTTTGTTCAGGTACGATGTGAGATCCAGGTCCCGGCGGAGGTCCGCCTCCCACGCGATTGGACTTGATAGTGTTCCTTGAATAATTAAAAATGGATGTAAAAATGTGTAAAGGTTTATATAAAATATACGAATATATATATTTTTTACGCTTCACACTATCCCACATATAGCATAGTAGCAGATAAATTTTGGAGGCATTGCGTATTGAGTGGCGGTACTCAATGCCGAGCTTTGCCTCGTTACCTGTGCGAGGATATTATAATATAAAATATTTTATTTCCTGGAATGAGAATCGTACTTACCAACTATCATGGTTACAGTTATACTGTTGTGCACCACGACTGGCATTAAATAGCGTACATAAGAATATAATATAATCATCCCATTTCATAACACTTTACCAGTTTCACGCTTTATCCCGCAAAGAATGGAAGGAAAATAGAATCTACTGCTAAGACACTCCTTCCTTCAGCTCTCGCCGGAATTTGAATAATTGCTGAGTGGCGGTACTCACCTAGTAGTTGTAAAAATAATTATGAACCCAGAACCTACAACCATTAGCCACATTGAACTCATAATAAAACTATAATGGAATCAATATTTTAATGTAGACCAACCTTGTAAAATTAAATCAGGTACATAATGGTTTGTAACTCCACCTAGCAGCGACGCGTCATAGCCCGATCGCATTTGACTTTGTAGTTTACTCGAACAAACTTGCTTCAACGGGAACTCTATGACTTGCTTCACTTTCATCACTTTATTATTACTTTCTATCCTTTCTAGCGACTCTTTACTTTTAACGTTAACAACTACCGTGTTTTCTTTTCGCGTCCTAACAAACGATTTTGGGGATAACTCACAATGTGTAGTTTCTTTTACTATAATCTCTTTTGCATATTGTGGCTCGGACCGAGGCATGTCGTTCATATATTCCATTTCAGAAGCATTAGTTGGCGTTTGCAACATCGACTCCATTAATTGGCACTTGTAACACGTTTCACATCTCTCCTCTTGTATCGGCGGAACGAAAGTCGGGTCGAACTGAAAGTTATCCAACTTCAAATTCCCCGGTTTCCCTATATAATGTCTATCTAGTATTTCTAAGTTTTTGCTCTTCATGTAATTAGTGACTATCTGTGGGTATTTGTCGAACTCGAACTTAAAACCGGAATGTTTGATTGGTTTGGAATGTTGAAGTGTCTGACCGCAGCACTTAGACGGACTGTTTCGTTTGGTTTTCTCGCATACGTCGGAACAAGAATTCTCTTCTAACTTCTCTAGATCTGGCGTTTCATTAACATTTTTTGACGATTTCATCGTATTTTTTCTTCCATTAGACTTATTTTTCAGTCCCACTAACTTCTCGTCATCACCAAGGACGAACACGACTTGTTTTGTATCACATTCTTCTGATGATAAATCTGTGCCTGAATCCGAGGAGTCTTTTAAGAGAAGCATGCTTGGGAGTCGCCGCAACTTGCCTTGACTTTGATTGGCCTTTCCCATTAAATCGGAACTAGAGAGAGAGCGCAAATTCATTAACGTAGCAGTTTTCTTGAGACTTAGATCGCTTGCCGTCAACGTACTGTCACTACTATTACTATTACTATTGTTAAACGACGGGACTTTTAAGTTGGAACATTTTTTAACATCACAGTTCGTCCTCGATTTCTCTACATTTTGAATATCAACAAATTTCGGTTCTTTGAGCAAACAATCTTCATACTTGAAGTCGTTTTTCCTTACGTCACCACAACGCACAAAATATGTTAGAACGGCCAAAAGTCTAGTAATAAATTGTGCGTTTTTTGACCCCGCTATAATTGTTCTGGCAGATCGGGGTGGGAACCCGATACTACCGCAGAGGTCCGTCAATTGCGCCCAAAGTGCGTTATAGGGCCTTCTAGTATCATTCTGGTCAGATGGAAAGTTTTGAGGATCTATGGTGTCGTAAGGACTGACTGTACTGACCCACCCGAGATGATGTGTTAGCACGTACGTCAGTAGAGTACTGATAAAACTGTAAAAGAAGAATTAAATTTGTTATTGATACTATTTATAAAGTTAACAACTGTACAAATAGTATTAGAAGATGCAAACATATATTACTGTAAAATTTTTTGTGATAATTCATTAAGAATAAAGCATATAATATAAAAGATATTAAATATTATATATCGCCTAAACTTTTCATAAAACTAGGCTACGTAATAGTAACATCAGAAGGGCGGGCGTCAATTAACAGTCACCTTCTCCTATAAATCATTTGTTGACTCCAAAAATAAATTTCAAAACGTATTTATTTCTCTGAAAGCGCTTGTCCCAACACCCACACAAATTACGCAACTAATTTCAACAATTTGTAAACGTCAGTCCATTGAAAATGGCGTGATACACAATCACGTGAGAAACACGTAAACAAGGGGCATAAAAATAACTGGCCAAAATTACAAACAACGTTAAAAATAAATATAAGCACTTGCACTTGACTATGATGCCATTTACACGTGTCACTAATTAACGGACGAAGAAATTGTCCAAAGATAAATGGCTTTTTGGCAAAAATGTATTTAAATTTAATATTAGCATTTTGGATGCCGTCCAAAAAAATACAGATCATTTATCTTAAATTTTATACGAAATAAATTGGTGTGGATTACTAAACAATTTATGATTTATGATTTGTTTAAACGAAATGGTAGCAAAATGTTTCATTTTATTTCTTACTGACATAATTATTGTTATTAGTGAAATGCAACTGTTAATGTTAGACTATTGATCCGAATTAGTTATTATTAATAAAAGCCTTCGAAAAATGGATAGAATAAAATAAAGTGGTAGTAGATTCTTAAACAATACTAAAATTTAATAATGATTTAACGAATAAATTATACAAGTGATTTAAAATATAAGTCAGAATAAAAGATCATTAAAAATATTAGAAATAATTATTATCTCAACAGAGATCTTGACATATACATACATATGTAAGTACAGGATATATTTATTAAGTTATTACATAGGTCTGAATAAATTTAAAGAATTGCGTAGAAATTGAGAAGAAAGTCATGGCTAAGGAACATCAAGGAATGGACTGGAATTAAAACCGCCATAGATTTGATTCATTTGGCTAGGGACAGGACTAAGTTGACTGCCAACCTTCACTAGTTGAAGAGGCACATTAAGAAGAAGATGTAGAAATTTTATTTACTCAAGTAAATAATGATTATCGCTTATGATGAAAAATTAATTTGACAAAGCTACGTAGAACCGCGAAACAGATAAATAATATAAATACGAAAAAAATAAAAATAAATATTTGCGTAACAATTTATTAACATCATGTGATTCTAACAGAGCTGTAGCCGTTATAAAAGTGCGTCATAAAGGAACGTGAAAACTCTTAATAAAACTAAACGAAATATTTTTATCACCCACCAACATCACGTGCTTTTTAACGCCCGGAAATATAAATTTTACTTTAGTTATAACGTTCGCGTGATTCATAATTTTCTATAAAACGTATAAGTATGTTAATACTTTCCTTATTGACATATTGTAATGAAGTAAACTCGTGATTAGAATAAATATGTGTAAAGGTACATGTTATATTGATATGGAGCAGTTGACATATGTCTAACTGTTATGATAATAGATCATTCAATTTCCACTTAAAAGGAAATTTAATATTGTTAAAAAATCGTTGAATTATGAAACCTCCTTAGGTGATATAGCCCCAAAATGACTGCAGAATATAGAAATAAGCTATATATGGGCATTAAGTTTAAATTTTTAATGTGTGAAATTCTTATTTTATAATTAACACAAAAAAATACTCACAAATTCGTGTTCTTCGTGTCACCGGCTGTTAGAACCGAGCATAAATCCGTCAACAGCCTATCCGCCATTTTGTTAGACAGTTGCGATTCACTCGTAACCAGCTCCAGCCACACCGATTGTAGCCGCGGCCCGTATATAAGATCTGATAGCCTGAAATTTATTGACTTTTAAAATTATGAAATATTAATTAGTAATTAGACTTACTATATGATATATGACCATTATAAGTTTAAATTCTTGGGTGGAAAACTGCCATACATAATGCAGGCAATGCGAAGCGAGGTAAGATGTGCCTATTGTAAAAAATAAGTACCTATTGCGTTGAAATCTAAGTGGGCAGAAGCTCTAAAAGAGAAGCCAAAAGAAACTAGAAGAGAGCGTAATGAGACAAAAATTCTTTAAGTAAGAGAGAGAAAGTTGAGTGGACTTTTGACTTAATTGTTTTAGGCGAATTGTTACTAGTAAATTAGATCGTCAAATTGTCAAATAACGTTAATTAAACATACGTCTTCTAATATAGGTACAATTAATGATTCTCCAACATACAACGCCAGAAATATCATCAGAAACGTATAGATAGGTTCATTGATACACAAAAATAAAGTAGTGACTCAGTGTAATATACATATGTACATACACGAGAAGTGTAGTTATTAGAAAAGGACAGAACTAAGTTCATTGTTTTTAACTCAAGTGAATAGCACGAAGATATAAATAAAAGTACTAAATAGATATTCAAACTCAAAAATAGGTATATGACTATTTTAAAGTTTCATATTTTATCACATCCACGCGTGCTAAACAATTATAGCACAAGTGCGAATGTGATATTACTATAAATTCTTGTTATTAACACAATTGCATATTAGATTGCTTTCCTTTTAGAGGTTAGAAGACGTAAATATATATTTTAACATGATTATCATATAAATATGAATACCATTTATTAACATACACTAAAATTACAAATTGAGAAACTTTAACCAAAAATATTTATAACAAGAATTTTAGCGCAAAAGTTCGATGAAACATTTTAAAATAGACAAATTTCATAAAGATATCATTGCTTCAATATAAAAAAAATATTCTTGACATAATATTGTTGTTATAAAAGACACACGGCCGTTGAAATAGCTCTTAACGATATAAAGCATATAAATTTTTCTTATGATTTACGACAACTGACAATAACATCTACGCTTCATAGCTTTAAGTACTTTTGGCTTTAGTCCAGCGAAAGACTAAATACATCGATTACGAAACAAATTGGGCATAACGGTGTTAGTATAATATTGATTTTAGCACATAAACTTGAAGTATGGGAGGATAAAGAATCGATTTTAATCTATTAAAATAATTTATTATGGACTATAAAATTGATTTGCCCCTGAAATAGAATTATAAGCCCCTATAAAATAAGTGGATCACCATCAATTCAACTATATTGATGCTAAATACGTTTATTAATATGTGTCCTACTTACATCGGTAAAGGAATTATAATTCGTTGGAATTTTGCATTATTATCAAAACTTCGAGGAATTTCTCAGAATTATAGTTAAAATGGTACTAAATTAAATATTTCAAATTATTGAACAGACAGATATGTAGAATAAATATGTCTGTTTAATTTATGCACATAGAATGAAAGAATAGATGAAACAATTGTGATAATTTTTTTACTAAAAGTCAAAACTCCAGCCAGTAACTTCGTTTGCGTGGACTTTAAAACTGCTTTATTAAATCTCTATTTTTTAGTTTTCGTAGGAATTTGAATTTCATTTCTTCGCTCTGGTAACAAAGCAACGGCGTCGAGTTCCGCCACTCAATTTCGAAGAAAAGGGGGGAGTAGAGTGTCTTAACACTAGATTCCCTCATTCTGCGCTGATATATGCGGGATATAGCGTGAAACCGAAAAAAAACGATAGAAGATTACACTCCTTACCATCTAGCAGCATCACCAACAGCCTTATGCAACGTGGACACGAAGGCGCCTCCAGTACCCGCCGACAGCGTGGCGAGCCGCAGACGACACACTAGAGACTGCAATTGAGGAGAGTGCTCCATACAGCGACGGACGATATCCCTACAAGGAGAAGTATAACTTATATTCTATACAGTACAGTCTATACTGCTGTGTACGATGCGCAAAAGTTAACTTAAGCTTAACTTCAAAGCGGCCACGACACATCAGTTGTACTAGAGTTACTTGCAGTTTGTCTAATGTACTGTTAATATAATATTTTATGCAAGGCAAACCTTGGAGGTCAACGATCAGACAATACAATATATTTACAATTTTAGAAAAAGTATATTGACACCAATACTAATGCTCGTTTTATGTATAGTCACCTATAAATACTAAAATGTTAAATGTAGAAAAACAAATACATTACACTTAAACAAATAATATTTTATTAGAAAACTAATAAAAAGTATTTTTTTTTTCATAAGTGTGGAACAAGTAAAATATGTCATGAATATTATATAAATATAAATACGAAGCTAATAAAAAAGGCAAATCGAACGACAATGTTGCATGTTATAAATCAATAGAATTTTATATGTAATAATGTATATTACATATAAAAAGACTTATTTAGCACTATCACCATTGTAGAATCTTTATAATTAGTACTAGACTATAAGTTACAATAGTAAACTTTTAAACTTTTATGTAACTTTGCTACTTATATAAAAACGTGATGTAAGTAAAATAATTTCTATATATAATATTAAAATAAATCCTTTTTCTTTTATATGCATTTTAGCTCATAGACTTTTTGTACGTAACCAAAAATAAGGAACGTCCTTACTTCAAAAATACTTAATAATAGATTATGGGGCAATAAAAAATCTATTATTTTCTTTACTTCTACAATTTTTTACTACCAATAAATGTCGTACACGATTTCATTACGTTTTAAAAAATATATGACTCCAAGAAAATAGCGCTAATAATTTTATGACGCCATTATTTTTCTTCAACTTTATGTTGACAACTAGAATCTTGTGCCAATCAATAAACTGAAGTTTCATTGTGTTATGTATGTTTTTTGAAATGAAAATAAAATATATTTTTTTAAATAAAATATTTACATAATAAAATATTTAATAAAATATTTACATAATGTTTGTGACATTATGTAAATATTTTATTTAAAATAAAAAATGAAAATAAAAAAATTGCATAATAAAAAATTGACTTCCAAACTAAAAACTCGTTCATTAATTGTTTTTATCGCGTCTAATCAATTTACCACGTGACAAAAGTAGGCCGCTATTTTTAAATTACTACAAAATTCCACTTCATTTCCGAACGCTACGCGTCATCAGGAATGGATGGCGCGTCCAATTACTTTCTCATTTGTCAATTTATTTAAAAAAAGTCTCTGTATAAAAAAAGTCTATGTATTTTTAGTATAAATTTAATCTATACGAAAGCCTATCCTTCTGTAGGTGAAAAGTGTGGGTTTAAATGTCGCGTGGAATATTGTATCTTTTGTTTTCCCAATGAACATTTAATTCCCAATAAAAAAATATACGTAAAATTAGCATTTTCCTGTCATTTAAGAGACATTTGCCATTATTTACCAGCAATGGACAAATAAAAAACTTTGTAGATAATAAATATTAACATTAAATAATAAACCTTGAGCCTTTAATCATCATAAAACAATAACAGAAAAGAATAATTAAACAACTCAAGAAACTGATTTTAGACTTATAATATAAAAACTTACATGTCAGCAGGCTCTGATACAGATATCAGTAAAGCCAGACCAAGTTTTCCTCGCCTCGGCACTACTGATGTAAAACTCGCCAAACTATCATTTGTACCGCTTGTTGAACTATTGCTGTATATCTGGACAAGAAAAAAGAAGAAAATAGAAATTAAACGGGAGAAGAAATTTAATACTGATAATTAATCTATTAAATAATATATTAAATATTATAATATTAAATAATTTATTTAAATATTCTGAAGTAGGAACTTTTCGCTTAAATTTCGAGACATTGTGTATTGAATGGCGGAAATCAAATACCGCACTTTCGTCATTAGAGCGAGGAAATGAAAATAATTCATTACCTTGAGTGAGAATCGAAGCCATAGCCGTCGCGTCAGACACTATGGCGCTGCACCACGACTGCCTCATTCTATCAATAATTATTTATATTTATCGTGTTACATTATCATAAGGTTCGATATATGGTACAATGTACGATAATTAAATAAACACGTTTCGTTCGTTACTGGATTAACAAGTCATTTATTCAATTGATTAAATGATACAGCTTAAACTGTTTACAGATAAAAAAAATGTGAATGACATTTAGTATTATGATGTTTTTCGGAATATATGAATTTTTTTCCCCTATAGATTTGTTAGAGAAAGAGGAGACAAATATCACCCCGTTCTCCTTGCACATTTACTAATCTATTAAATGTCAGTGTCAATGACGTAAGTATTTTCAATATAAGAATTTTTTCTAATAATAATTGATATTATTCGTATGCAATTGAATTCAAACGAGTATTAAGTCGTATACGTAGATTTAAAAATAGCAAACAAAATACTTGTGTTATTCATCAATTTATCAAAATAATCAGCTTAACAAGATAAAAATAATAAATCGATTTTAACTATATTTTCTATATGCCTGCCTAAATATATAACTTGTAACAACTTGAAGTGGTAATAATACGGCATTACGAGTTATATCGTTACGTCAATATATGCAAATAGTCAATACAATATGTGAATAAATATTAATAACTTTCCAACTATCACAAGGTAAACTAAGTATTGACAGAGCAAACATCGAGAAACTCCATTACGTGATCTGAAATTATTGAATAATATATTTTCCATTTCGTATTTTATTTTCTTTACCAAAGCGAAGAAATGGA
>FAPJ01001082.1:0-18825 GCA_001485985.1 Heliconius ethilla aerotome | reverse complement strand
GGAATCGAACCCACAACCAGACGTGTTTACAATCACACTTTGTGCCTCTGCGCCAGGGCTGGTCTCTAAAATAGATATAGAGAATCTTTAGAAATAGGATAATAATAATAGTAATAAAATAATACAATTTCCTGACATAATTATTGTAATCAAGTTGTTTAGTCATGTGATCCGTCACGCGCTTACATATAGCTATAAATGTATTTTGTGCATTTATTTTGGTTATAAACCATTTATTATTAACTAATTTATTATTTTCATTAATAACCAAAAAGATACGTATAGATAACATACGATATTTAATGTTTATCGAGTTTATGTCATGGCAACAAGTGTAACTCAGTTAGTGATAAAGTCAATGTTAGTTCAAAAGCAGTGTTAAACGCATTAACTTCTATTAGCCTATGTCATGAAAAAAAGTATAAAACAACGAGTTTATTACGTGTTATAATATTTTTATTTCCTATTTACAACGCATTAAAGAAATATATGACGCTAATATCAATAGACAATGCAGTTCTAAAAAAAATAATCAATGAAAACAATAAACATTACACAACGCTATCAAAGTGACAATAGAAGCACGACATCATATAAACTAAGTTGCATAATTTACACTAAATACCCAAATTCCACAAAGATTTTAGCAAAAGCAAATCAAAATCATATAATAGTTACCTGCGAATCCACACTAGAAACCGACGAGGGCACTCTCAGAGTGTTGTTCTGTCCTAGATCAAACCTCGTCGCCATGCTCTGGAAGGTTCTCCTTTGCCAGCTACCATTGCTCGAGTTGCTTAACTTCCGTCCACACGGCGCTGGGGAAATCAACGCCTATTACTATAATATTGTTCCTTAAATGATGCAGTTCAAAAATTGTTAGAGACAAATAGAGATATAAATTAAAAAACTGTCTGGCAATTGATAATGTCGAAGGTTGTTCGAAGATGGAAGCAATACAAAACATACATAAGAAATATTTATATTTCAATTTACTTTTTTTCGAATTCGAAGTTAATTAATTAAAATTATAAACTTTATTATCTTCCTTCATTGAGGTCGTCGTGGTGCAGGAGAGACTGTAAACGCGGCCGTTGGGGGTTTCCCGCTCAGGTAGACAAACCGCCACGCTACTCAACATGCAATGGAAAATGGGGAAAGGAGTGTCTTAACACCATATTCCTTGAACCTACTCTGCTAATTAAAAAGGTAAAACTGCTGTTTTTGTAAGAATACTTACTACGAAAACAATATTCATCTGCGGCGTTTCCATCCCAAGTGTCGAACATTGAGAAATAGTCGTAGGTGGACCCGACACTGCTGTATGGCGATTGTTCCCCGTAGAACCCTATAATATGATTCAAGATTAAATAAACCTTTTCTAGGCCGTAATTATTGAAGATTGATAAAACAAATCTAGATAAGATAACACTTTTTTTATGTATTTTAAATTTAATGTAAGTCTTGTGTATTTTAATTTTGCAGACGATGAGTATTAACTCACGACATATGAATAGACAAAGAAAATAGTTCCCTTCTGTAGAAAGGATACACACTACGTATATATTTCTATAAAAAGGTAGATTATTTCTGTTCTATTTGGACAACATTATGAAATTTTACTGTAATACAATTTGATAATCTTTTTAGTTTCAATAAATATACATATCTACAGTAGAATTTAATTTATCTTTTTATTCTAAATACCAACATAAAGTATTTGAATAGATACAAAACAAAAAGTTTAATGAAAGAGTATCATCACGCGAATATAATTACGATTATTTGTCATTTGTCATTCCATTTCCAAACCTACAAAAGTGGGCCAGTATTTTATTATAATTAATATTTAATTCTAAGTACCTATATCGAGGTATAATAAAATTTAATAAAGATAATGAATAATCTGTTAGATAGATTATTTAAAATGACGACAATTACGAGTATACACCAAGTACCTATTTCTTTTAATATAGCGCACAATATAGTGCATATTATGAAGTGTCCGATTACTATTATTTTACATACTTAGACAATTTAATACCTAGGTATTCTATTTAACAATCTAAAGTCATTCGACCGATACACACTCAACGTAGCAAAAGAACATCGACATCGACTAAATTATTTACTTACTAACATAGCAAGTTTCTTATTTTCTCCATTTGTCAAGTGAATTTCAAGTATTGGTCAAAATTTTCGAGAGTTGTAAAATTGTTATATAACGGTATGATTTAAGATCTGTTTTCGTTGTTAAGAAAAAAAAAATGGATAATGCATGGATAAGTTCGCTTTGCGTAATTAATTAACAATAATATATTATTTTTTTTATATATAATATTCTAATAATATAGCTACAAAACACAGTTTCTATTGCACGAAAAGGTTAATCAGGACTACGAAGTCAAGGTTTCTTTAAAACATTAGACTCGATCAATACACAGGTGGTATACAAATACACGTATAAAGTTGCGATAGAATATAGTCACAAGTTTTGACACCTCGTGATAGATAAAATAAATCACTGTTTATTATGTTATCAGGATTTCTCATTTAAAATGTTAACCTTCATATCCCTTTCCAATGAAATATATACAAGTTTTTCGTAGACCACTCCTTGAAAGGGACATAAAAGGTAATATTGATTACAGAAATAATAGAAAGCACTAGTAACGTACTTATTTGTCTAAAACGATAAATTATCTATACATTATTATCTTATTGTTAACATATGTAGACGTGTACGTACAGAAATTTAAATCATGATCGATATGCTACGAGGTGGCTTTTAAACGAATCGATCGTTTCGTTTTACTGCAATAAACTTTATTGTACGTTTTCATAAACAACAATAAATATTTTATTATCAGTGGCCACTCTCTGGTGTCGAGGCAACACGCGATGCCTCCAGAGTTCGGCTGGGAACGGAAGAACGGAAGTGTGAAAACAATAAAATGGAATGGAAAAGATTTTATGAAGATTACTGAAATTTGTTTACTGTTATGTTAAGAAGACCAGTTTTGAAAGCAGCAGCTATATAACAGCTATATAATTGTTATTTTACTTAATAATATAATTATCTTTATATACCAAAATTAAACAGACTCATGATATATTTTAATTTAAAATACTTTTTCTTTGAAGAAACAAAATAACATTTTTTTATTTTCTATTGTTTACATATTATAAGTATATATATAAGATGTGATAAATAAATAAAATAGAAAATATAAAGAAACTAACCAGAATCTCCCCTATCCAGTGAAAAGCTTAACGACACGCCTTCCTCCTTCACCAATGGCACGTTGAGAGGCGTCGAGCGGTTCATCAAATTACTCTTACTAATGTCAGTCTTACGCTCCACTCGACTTATTCTAGGTGGTGGCACGCTGAATATTTTGGTGCACATAAGCCTGGATAAAATATTTTCATGAAATATAATAAAATAAATTATCTTTACGTATAGTATGTGATAGCAATTTTAAAATTTAGTTTTGTTACTTCGAAATATTCTATTTGGTTATTATCGGCATTGCAATAGCGTAAGGACTATCCTAGTCCTAGTATTTTATATTTTCATTTCTCGAAAGTAGTGCATGTAAAGGGAGACTCAACTCCTCGCCTCCAAGCAGTATACAAAGTTACCCAAATGGCAAAAAATCCACTGGGAGATGCATAAAATACACACTGCCAGACAAAAAAAATAAAGAAACTAAAATTTCTTACCGTCTAGGATCATTCATAATGTGAATTTTTAACGACACGCTCTTGCAATTCATGGCGACGGCACCAAATATCATCTCACCGAGGACACTCGCATCTGCCGCCTGACCTTTGTACTAGACAAAATTTACATAAATTACTAATATATAACGCTTGTAACGATAAATAAGATTTAAAACATATTAATACATTAGATTTATTATGGGTTTAACTTTAATAGTGAATAGTAGAATAGTGAACTTGAGTTTAAATAAAGTCCTTACTTTAAAGAAAATATTTGTACGTAACATAAAATAATATGTTTCTTCAAAGAGAGCAAGTACCGTTGATGTGATATGCATGGGCGTAGGAATGGGGGGAGTCGGAAAAAGACGAAGAATTTGCTGAAAACAATAGGACAAGCCCCCCTTGGAAAATATCTCTAGATACGCCGATGGAAAATGCTTATAATAAAAAATATATAAAATACATAGTAATTCAAACTTTTTAAGCTGACTCTCGCAAAGCAGTTCAGTATAATTCATTTTTCCTTAACAAAGACCTCCAAAAACAGTAAACCTATGTAATTTGAGACAATAGTACCTAACAACAGTAGGTAAGTTTTCTCTAGATATATTACATTATCAAATGAGGAAGCGCCATTTATAATCGAATGTGAACATTGTAATCGTCAGTCACATGAGTCTCGCCAATGCCACTTGAAGGTCTTGTTATTTACATCGATTTAACATTTTCTAATATATTTATAATTATACAAAACGCGGCAATGGTGAAGTAAATTACGATTAAATATACCATGAAGCACGAAGTTATTGAATGAATTAAATTCGTTTAAACTTTTACAATTTGCAGAGCTCTTCTGTCCAGTTCCAGTCTTAGGTTATTTACCTTACCTTAAGTAATAATCTTTAACAAAAAAAATCGACTTCAACCGGATCCCATACTCAGAACGTAACCAAACTCTTATCTAACTATCCTCGATATGAATTGTATCCTTTCCTATACAAAAACAATCATCAAAATCTACTTAAATAAAACTGTCCAACACAAGATATTTGGTTTTTCTTTAAAAGAGTATCCTGTATTTATGGGTTATTTAAAGTATTAGGCCTATTTGGTTTCACAAGTTTTCGGTAACTTCCATAGTTTTTTCTTTTAATAAAAAATATTAACTCCATTAATCGTGACCTATAAAGTAAGTAACCTTTAATGGTTTGTTTACCTCATATCTCACGGCTCTCTGAATAAGGTATAGAGATGAAATCTTTATTTATGGAAGTTGGATACATCTAAATAATTGTTAAAGTTAATGTTTTTTGTATATGATTTTAAATATGGTACATATGAAAGTAAAGTATTATTTATAACGGAAGTTTTCTTGGTGATAACGTATGTATGTGTAAAGTACTTTGTACCCTTTGGTTGGACGTTTTCCTATACTAATGTCGATATAACAAATCATATGTTGCAGTACTACATAAAGAGCTGGAACTATATAAGTAGTTTTCGTTTCCCACGATTCATGGCTAAATACACACAAAATAGGTATAACCGAGACAACCCTTTAATTGTCACTAAGCAATTGCATGTGACCGTCAGAGAATTAGAACTTAAACAACACTATCGAACGCCACACTCTTAGAACCACTTAGAACCACTTACGAGCTCATCCGTAATCAAAAAGGCTAACGTGTAAGAGCTATATATAGAAACTCAATGCGAATAAACTGTAAATTGAAAGTCTCGTGACGCTACGTTCCAATTGTTGTATTTATTTATAAAGCGTTCGTTACGTCTTTGATAAGGGGCGGTTATGTGACAATAAAAGGCGATTATATCGAATATTCTTAATTATGTAAATAGGGCGTCGTCGTGACGCAGTGTCACGAGCGTGTTACTTTAAAAAAGACGCTTGTGGGTTTGATTCCCACTAGGGGCGAATGAATTAATTATATATTTTCATTTCCTCGCTTTGGTAACGGACTGTCTTAACGATGGGTTCCCGCTACCTAAACTACTATATGCGGTACGGGATATAACATGAGGCTAAGAAAATGTAAATAAGGAAATATTATTTCTAAAGGTAGACAGGAAGGAAGTGTAAAAACGGTCGATTCTGTTTTACATTTTACACATGTTACGAATATAGAGACATTGCGATTTGGGTTTCTTGACCCAACGACAAATGGGGAAACATGTGGGTATATTATAAATGCACACGTCATTTCGACATGTCTTAACTGCTCCAAAAATGCATATTTTTGCAATACATACAAATAAGCTTACTACGTAACATTACAACTTTGCGATGCAAAAACCTATCTAAAGTGTAAACCACAGTATGTGGCCTTGATTTGAGAAGTGTTTCTCATATATCTTCATTTAATATACTTTACTAGCTTCATCAACCTTCAACTTATAATTATAATAATATTATTAACTTATTAACAGTCACTTTGTGTACTGTGTATGTCATAAAAAAACATGTGACATAATTTCATTCAAGTTGAACAAATTTGTTAGCTTATAAAGAACAATTGAAAATTTATATTTATAGACACATTATACTACAAAATTATTCATAAGAATAAGAAATAAAATATTTTAATAAAAAATATTTATTTAAGTGACTTTTATTATTTAAAAAAATCATGTTATGAAAAAAAATTCATGTCATCTACACAAATATTATAAAGCTGGACCATTTGTTTGATTTAACAAACTAAGCTCAGAAACTACTGGGTCCAACAGAAAAATTCTTCCAACACCAAAATTACACACCACTTATCTAGGAAGGGTATATGTATATTTGTATTATTTCAATAATAATTTCTTCAATATAAACTACTGAACTCAGAATTATTTACAATAAGAATGTATCATCTGTTATACATAAACTCTTATTTATTTTCATTTGACCAAGCAGGCAAAGCCATGGTGGGTATTAGTAGTTAGTAAAATAAAACACAAACATCAAAAAATATATATACTCACGATATATGTGTATCCATCAGTAACCTCCACAATAGATGGTATCTCACTACTTCTAAGCTCCGGCTTATCATCTTTCTGAGACGGTACTTTTTCAATTGTTGATGAATCAAACAAAACCTTTCTTCCTCTACGATCACACTCTCTATATAGAAGCAATCTCACTTGCTCCAATGTTATTTCACAGGACCTACTGACAAATATAAAATATACAATTTGTGATGAAAAAATTGCTAAAAAAACTTAATACCTAAATAATGCTAAGTAATATGTCAACATAAAAAATAATTATTATTTATTTTTATTAGAAGTTCAGATGGCCCTAACATTTGTTCTTATTACACATTAAAAACATTGCATTTTTAATTATTTTTTAATTAAAAATAGTTATAACAAAGTAAGATGATTTTAAATAAAGTAGATTGTGAAAACTTTCTCTTCACAATATTGCAGTCACCTGCTTCTTTGCCAAATATATTAGGAATAGTGGTATTTTATAATGTTATTACCGTCACTGGTTTGTCCTTTAAATAAAACAAAATCAAGTTACAATTAAAAACAAACAATTCTCGTTCAAAATTCAAAATTTTGAATGTATTAATAACAATTTATAAATTTTACCATATATGTTATATACTAGATTGATACAATGGAGGCGGGATATTACTGCTTTAAACCACATTTCAGTTTGTATATTGATTATAAAAGGCAAGTTCTTGTTCAATAAATTTCATATAAAATATATTTTTCATATCACTTTCATTCAAGTTATGATCATTTGTTTACCTAAATTTCATTTTATTTCATAGTCGGTTGATTAAATTCACAGCTGTTCTCCAATAACGTAAATCACGATAAATAAATCGCGATATAATAGGCGTAATGTATGCCACATACACTCACTGCACAAGAAATACACTCATGAAAAGATTTCACTTTAAATGCACGTAAACAGCCGTAAGACAAAAGACTAGCGGCTGTGCGATTTGGAATGTGCGAATGTACTAACTCGCATGTAAATAATAAGTAAACATTGATTGAACAGAGGGTCGCCCCTCTTCCTCGGTGACGCAGTCAGGCTGTCGCCCACGCCACCCGCACCCCCCGCGCTTATCACATGCTTCGAAACTTCCACGATTCATACTTCATGCTAGTCGGTGACGGCAATACTTACAGTACTGCCAGACTTTTGTGCGTCACAAACACCCTAATTCACCACTCTAAGGTCCGTTGAAAGCTACGTGCGTCAATTTATTTACATATTTTTGAACAAAAATAGAAAACAATAAATAATATGTGTTCACAATGACGTACCTGTCCCAGTTTCGTGAGTCCCAATAGTCATTATCAAGTTTTCTCTTTATAGAAAATATTTTTTCTATTAATGCCATTGTGTCACAATGTCACACCATATCATGTTATCCTCAGAATCAGAGTCAGATGACATCATTATGTATATCTTGTTACGTAGTGGTTTTCAAAAATATAAAAAAAATTATGGCATTTAAAAAACACTCGGAATATAAAATGTAAATAATCTGACAGATCACATGCGAAAGTCATATGATTTTCCATAGACAGTGTGTTTATTTTTTGTAAAGGTCAAGGCCGCACCAATTTTTATTTATATGTCAAGATTTGTTATAAAGTTAAGTAATGTAAAAATATATTATTATTATTTTTTTTTTAATAATTATTGACATTATTTATGTAGTATTACATTAATAACAGATAAACTGATAAATGTTTAAATATAAAAACCATAGACTTTATTGAGAGTTTCATTACGTATTAAGATTTTATAAAATTATTTGCTTAGATTCTGAACAACAAAACCAAAAGATATCACCGTACCATTAAAATATATTGTGCCAATGTGATTTTTGTTCGTAGTAACTGCCGGTATTTAATAGACAATATTTACGTACACCGGAATGCAAAATTGAATTGTCATTTGCTCAGTTGTTAGTTGATCATTGAATCTTCGCAATGTTGTTGTAAATTCTATTTTGCTTGCCTCTTTATGCGAAAAAATAAATAAAACCGCTGATG
This sequence comes from Heliconius ethilla aerotome, assembly GCA_001485985.1. NCBI lineage: Eukaryota > Metazoa > Arthropoda > Insecta > Lepidoptera > Nymphalidae > Heliconius > Heliconius ethilla. The sequence goes on along the minus strand of FAPJ01001082.1, from coordinate 10,059 downwards.
TATGACATGCAACATATAAAGAATTTTCTCACATAGATATTAAACTACAAATGTATCTCTTATCATGTCTAATTTACGAGATACTTTTAATGAAATCGAACAGTTTAAACCTACTGTTATCACATCATTAACAGAAATATCTGACCTCGATATAACTAGTAAATCTATTATAGAGCATCTTCTTAATAGTGCCAACTCTAGCAGTCAAAAATCTGCATTAAAAATACAAGCAGTAATAGATTATATGTATGAACAAGTAAATATTGGGAACTGGAAAGAAGTGAGGTTGTATCTTCGGAAAACACTAACTATTGCAACTTATATTCGTCTCTTAGTACATTTAAAGTTAAGTGCCAGTTTGAGTAACGAAGTTATAAAAGAAGGTCTCAAAATAATTGACTTTGGGATATTATTTGGCTGTCCAACAGATGGTGTGCCAAACCTTTTACAAGCTTGTGCGTCTCACCTCCATTCTGCTATAAATCATGACAAGACTGTACCAGAATTTGATGGGAAAAGTATTTTAAATAGTACTCATAAAAGTGTAAGCAATATTTACAACTGCAATATTTTAAATGTGATAAACTGTCCTAGTATGGAACACTTCTTCACAAACTATATCTTAGCTGAGAAACCAGTTATATTAGATAATTGTATAAGTCATTGGCCAGCTATAACAAAATGGCAAGACCAAAATTATTTTATAAAACTTGCTGGTCTAAGAACAGTAGCAATAGAATTAGGTAGAGACTATACAGACTCGAAATGGACTCAAAAACTAATGACAATAGAAGAATTTATAAAAAACCATATTTATAATGATAATGGGATGACTGGATATTTAGCTCAATATCAGCTTTTTGATCAAATACCAGAATTAAAAAAAGATATCATAGAGCCTGAATATTGTTGTTTTTCTGAAAACACTAGTTCAGTTGACATTATGGCCTGGTATGGCCCTAGAGGTACAGTGTCGCCATTACACCATGACCCAAAAAAAAATTTGCTGGCTCAAGTGGTAGGAGAGAAATTGATATTTTTATTTTCCCCAGAAGAATCAGAAAAGTTATATCCACATAGTCACGAGTTATTGGGAAATACTGCAAGAGTAGATCCTAGGCAACCTAACCTAGAAAAATATCCAAAATATAAAGAAATCAAAGGACACTACTGTATCTTAAAAGCAGGACAAATGCTTTACATTCCACCTAAGTGGTGGCATTTTGTTGAATCGCTATCTGTTAGTTTTTCTGTAAGCTTTTGGTGGGAATAAAACTAATTTTTTTTTACACTGTATCCTGGATATGTGACAAGGCCACTAGAGGGAACCTAGTGGTATTTACTGCACCGCCCAATTTCTGAGATGTTAAGTGACAGAACTCAATGCTGCACTTTGTCTTGTGACCAGAGAAAGTAAATGAAAATAATTATTAAACAGGAATCAAACTCACAACCATTTACAGTCGTTTACAGTCAGACTCTGCAGCACTGTTGCTCCAAATACTAATATAATATTAATTTGTAAATAAATTAAATGTAATATATTTTGGTTGTATTATTGTATATTTATTTTATAACCTTTTTTATGTTAATGTATAAATTTTAAATGTTTTTAATAATTATTCAAGGATTCTTTTATGTGTCAGTTTTTATTTTTATTTTTCAGGCTAAATTTTTTTGTTAGTAATAATTCTGGAGTGAGCACTGGTCTATTCTGGGGTGGGCACAGACCAATTGGTTCAACATTCATTGGAATCAATGTCCATATAGTTATGACTTATAGCAGTATATGTCATCTCTATGATGGGAAGAGATTCAATTATAAGTTTTGAGATAGTCCATAATGAATGGTTAAACAAAATATAAACTAAATGTATAAATAAAACTAAATTTAGGACCACTCTCAGCTATTTGCCGCACTTTGTACCTTACATTCCCCTAATGTATGGATGGCACTACAATATATGATATTCATCTTCTGAATACCTGTGAAGCAGCTGAAGTTTAAACCAAGAAGTTCATTAAATTTAAATAGTAAATAATAAAAGTATTAATAAGTAGCAGTTAAATTAAAGATTATATAAAATAAAATAAAGATATTTAATATTTATAATGATTTCTTTAATAGTAGTAGTTGTAATATGCTAGTACATAAGTTAAACTATGGTTATTTTAAGCCATAGGATGATTGCCGGACTATATAACGGTAACCTTTTTGTTATTAGTCAATATTTCATAACCATATTTGTTTTATTATATGTAAAAACTGTCATAAAATTATATAATACTTGTTTTCATATATTTATGTCTTTATGACTAAAGCACTGTGTAAGAATATTAAAATATAATAATGAACATTTTTTTATAAGACTATCTCACTGTATATTTTTCTTTTAAATATATATTTTTTCTTTTATAATGGAAATCCATGTGGACATATATTTATATTATATTTATACGATCTCATCAAGATATATTTCCACCTCTCTTATGTACCTATAATTTCATCATTATGAATCAATTTTCCTGTCTACCCTCACATGCAAGAGATGTGATATTGAAATTAATGTTTATTATATTAGCAATTAATATTATGTTAGTATCTATTTTCATAATGCAATAGAATTGTTTTCTAAATGCAATAGTTGTGTATTATGTTATTTTCTATATAATGTATGCAGATAACACTTATTTAAACCAAAGAATAAGTTAAACACCATTGTATAAATAAATAATTGTTAATAAAAAATAAATATTTTACACAACAATTTTATTTGTATTCACTGTTTAAAGCCCGTCCTATAAGCATCCTCCTAACTTCTGATGTACCAGCTCCTATTTCATAAAGTTTAGCGTCTCTCATTATCCTGCCAGTAGGGTAGTCGTTAATAAAACCATTGCCACCTGGGAAACAAAAAAAAATCAAATCAATCAGCTTTACGCTGTATTTCGCACACAGCAGGGAAGGCAGGAGGAACTTAGTGTTAAGACACTCCATTCCTCATTTTTCCTCCAAATTCTGGAGGCATTGCGTGTTCAGTGGCGGAACAAAAATATAGATATACAAGGCACAACGGCCTCAAGCTGCTTACGGAAAATCATACGAAAAATATAAATTTAGCGGTGTATTCAACTCTACATCTTCTAATTCATTCAAATGCTCGATTGATATTGATAATTAAATTTTGTTTAATATATGTAAGTATAAAGGTTCTTACCTAAAATTTGTATAGCGTCTAACGCAACTTGCGTTGCTTTTTCAGCGCAATATAAAATAACGCCGGCGCAGTCCTTGCTGTTGACGTGCCCGTCGTCGCAAGCCCTAGACACGCTGTACAAGTAACTCCTACACGCACTCAACGTTGTGTACATGTCCGCCATTTTACCCTAAAAAAGAATATACTAAATATAATATATTATACTTAATCGCTGTATGTAGGTACATATGGAAGATATATGTAAGAAAAAAATTTATAGGGGCATTTATAAATGTGATAAAAAACAGATAGGTACTTAAATTTTTTGTCTGTTTGTCTGTGCGTTTGTGCATGCTAATCTCAGAAAAAACCCGTCTAAATGCAGTTATTAGTATTGTATTTTGCCATTGGTAAAAATATATACCTGAAGATATACCTACTTAGATAGGGTTAGTTTTGTGTTATTTCAATCAGTTCATAAATAAAAATGCTTTGTCAATTAACTAAAATTGCTAAATTGCATAAACTTTTATTAGATTGTCTTTTAAATTATAACACTAAGAACACGACAAAAATTCAGGCAAGTAAATATGTAATCGTGTTGTTCAACAGTAAATAAAGCTATTTAATTGATATATAGTGTGTAATTTTTAACCGACTTCTGTAGGAATGTGGGGGTTGGTGGTGGGGGTTATTGTGTTATAAAAGCAGGTACCTAAGTACACGATATTCCTGTTTTGTAGGTATACTTACTCTTTGATTAAAGTTAATAATTGTTAATGATAGTTAATAATTACTACTTATCTATCTATTACGTAACAACATTTTTAATTTAAATGAAAAGGTAATAAATATGCAATTAGATTCAATCAGGTGAGTATGAAAGATCGGTTTTTGCTCTCTTTTCAAACCGCATAAAATAAAAGAAAAAGAAAAAGGGGAAAAAATAGTTTATTTATCTATAGAAACAAAGTCAGCTCATTTATAGTTTATGTGTCTGTATGTAAATACGTATTAAATATGGCTACAAATATCAATATTGAAATATGAATGGACTCTACTAATAAGATAAGTACTTCATACGACAACGGAAGTAGAATTATTCTTAGACTTGGCTATTATTGAAATTGCGACGTAACTAGTAATTTACAACGCATGAAAGCTCTTATTATATGCGCCATTGAGTTGTATAACCTTATGATTATTTAAGTACGTATGTACTATAATATATACCTACTCCTGTAAATATAAACAATTTGCGTGGGATTCATTTTATTTACCATATAATATTAGAATGCATTTTATTTACGTAGCTATGCGCTATGTTAATTGATAATGGACCATTGACGTCAAAAGATTTCAGGTTCAAAATGAATGGCCTTTCACTTTACACAATTTTCGTTTGTCCATCGTGACGTACGGGTCTCATACTTATACAGGGTAAGACCACCGATTTTTTATCACATTTAGAGTCGCAATACTCGCGACTTTTAACTAGGCGTTAACGGACAGACGCCCGTAACACTACTTGATATTTATTAACATAACTAGCGGCCCTCCGCGGCTTCGCCCGCGTGAGCTACATGATTATTAATTTAATAAACAAATAAACTAATAAATTTACTCGTTCAGAAACAGCCTTAAATGTTAAATTATAATTAATAAAATCGTTTATCATTATGAAAATAACCATTATTTAATTTTAATAAATAAAAATAATATTTATAACAAGAGAAGCATTAACAATAATATTTAATTTAAATATTAAGATATATATTGTTATATTGTGAATATGTACAGACACGTACATTTCCACTTCAAAAATAAATAGGTTTTCGAACCCACAACCATATTTGCGTACAGTCAAAGTGACGTCGCACGAACTTGTCTCGAAATATATGCCTTCAGAACGAACCAAACGATAGCTTGAATTATTTCGTTATAACGCCATCTATCGGTAGACGTAGATTCATATGTTTAGTACAGTACGGCCGATATGTCGTGGCGTTGAAAGTAGGCATTCTAATATTGCACATTATATACTTGGAAAGAAAATAATCAAAAGTAAGAAAAAAGTGAGTTTTTTGTATAAATTAAACAAAAAAATTGATTTCTATTATTCTTTTTAAGTGCCTCTCTATCCATTTCAGTCAAAAATACTAAATGTACAGACAAAATATTTTTACTAATTCATTATACATATATAGAGATAATATAGACAATATACATATAGCTCACCTGTAAAAGTTGAAATTCTCCAATATTAATCCCGAACTGTTTCCTAGTATGAGCGTATTCGAAGGCGACGTCGATAGCAGCTTGCATGAGGCCGACGGGCCCCGCGGCCAGCACGAGTCTCTCTAAGTCCAGTCCCGACATTAAAACGTAAACGCCTTTGTTCTCTTCGCCAAGAAGATTTGATGCTGGGACCTGTAGAATGGAATAGCATAATAAAATCTTGCAAAATTTTGGAGCGATTGATAAAATAAAAACATGGCACCAGGTTCGATTCCCGCTCCAAAAAATGAAATATTTAACATTTTCATTTCTTGGTTTGGTGTGTCGAGGTGGGTGGCGTTAAATTCTATACAAACTATACTGGTTACAAAAATTTTGAATAGTCAATAGTAACAGCAGTAAAAAAATCTTTTTACCTTACAATCTTCAAAAACTAATTCGCCAGTGTTAGATCCCCTCATGCCTAGTTTATCTAGCTTCTGGGCTGTTGAAAATCCTGGATAGTCCTTCTCAATTAGGAACGCTGATATACTGTGTTGAGGCTTATTTGTTTGACTTGTTTTTGCGTAGACCTGAAAATATAATTTATATAATAAAAGATATCGTTATTTAATAGTACAATTTTATAATAGTTTATATTTATAACAAAAGTCAACAGTCCTCTTTTTCATCTTCATTTACATTATTTTTTATATAGATATTTTATACACCTTACCACTAAAACATCAGCATCAGGCCCATTTGTAATCCAAAATTTATTTCCATTTAGCACGTAATAGTCTCCTTTTTTCTCTGCCCTTAGTTTCATCGACACTACGTCGCTCCCAGCCCCTGGCTCAGACATCGCCAGCGCTCCCATGTGTTCTCCTGAACATAACTGAAAGATGAAGTGTTATCTGAATATATATTTACATATTATTATTCACCTTTATATTTTTTCCCACAACCAGCCAAGTTCGAGACAAAGCGTGCTGACTGGCGGAATTCAACTCCGCACTTACATAGGTGCTTCGGGAATAGGGTAGTACGAAGAGATTATCCAAAAATCCTACTAGGATAAGAAAATAAAAGTTTCCGTACAAATAAAGTTGAAGACTAGCAAAGCATATTTTTTCCATGAGGTGAAATCTCGTTCAGTTCTCATTTTATATAGAAAATTTCAATAATTATTATTATACTGGTGTCTGTTTCATAAAAATATTTCATTTATTTCTTATTCATAACTTAAAAATATAGATAATAACAGCAAAAATATAATTGTTACAGAAACAACAACTATGACTCTATCTAAATTCGAGAACTACTTATGTATCGAAAATTTTGTATAAAATCTTACTTTTGGTAAATATTTACTTTTCTGCTCGTGGTTTCCATTTCTGTTTATCTGGTTAATGCATAAATTGGAATGAGCACCGTAAGATAAGCCAATAGCTCCACTAGCCCTGGAAATATATATATCTATCAATATAACATTACTATCACCATTATTTTATCCTATCTAAGGAACAGAAGAAAAACTCGTCTCACGGGGCGGGCGTATTGTAATAATAGCAAATGGAAGTAGATAAATTACATTTAAATACTGACTTTACATAAAAAAGAGACTGTTAAAACGTTGCGGAAATAGAGAGTTCAATAAAGCACGTGGAGTGGTGTAGCTCAACGCCTTTGATTTGACAAAAATAGTATTATTATGTTAAATTATCGAAATATTTGTAAGTTTTTGTTTTTTTTAATTCTCTAATTAAGCCTATGTTTAATATAAACACTTCTTGAGTGGAACTGAAAAATACAACCAACCAGTCAGGTATCCTGAAGACTTTAATAAAAAAAAAACTAAGTTAACGTCACGCTGTATCCCGCACACAGCAGGATAGGCAGAGGGAACTTAGTGTTATGGCCGTCCGTTTCCTTCTTACTTAAATATATTTTAGAAGTTAAAAATATAAAGTAAGTATAACAGTAACACGAAAATATCTTACCTCGAAATCTCTTCTAGGACAACGCAGTGGTCAGTGTATTTGCCTCCTGTACCACCATACTCTTGGCTTGCGGTAATACCTGTAATACAAATTACTAATCAAATACTGACAAAAAAATATTTTATTTTCTGTAAGAGCCCCATTTTAAAGTTAATAATTAGGTACGCATACCGTCTTCACTACCTATTAAACTAATAATCGTCCAAAATTGTTGCTTTGTTAAAATGACGAAGATCTGGGGGCTCTGGGATTTCAGACTATAAAACTTAACTACTAAAAACTATAAAAAATACATGATGGCCACGATTCCAAAAACAACAGATTTTAAATATATACTACTATATAATTTAATTTATTATTTTCCCTCTTTATTTATTTTAAGTTAAACAAAATATTATTCTCTACGTTTTTTTTGTTTTTCAAAATTACTATTATAAATTCAACATAGAATTATTTCACAGCCAGTAACCTAGTAAATTCAATATGAGCATATATATTACTTATATGCATATATATTATTGTAAATATTTAAATTTTGTAGGTAAAATTTTACGATAGCATATATATGTCTACTAATGCTGGCTCATAAAAAGTATATGACTCTTATATGTTAAGTAGAAATTATATTATACCAATATACACGACTTATACCATTTTTTTTAATTCTGGAGGCATTGAATAGAGTGAGAATCGAACCTACAACTTTTCGCGTTTGCAGTCATGCGCTAGTCTAGACTTTCCACTAAAATAAAACATTGAGGTTAACACGTCTCTTTATAAGAAACTATGATTAAAAAGATTAATAAATAGTAGCTGTATACAAATTAGATATGCCTAGAAAACATATTTCTTTAAAATATAATATTCAACACCTAACTAACGGGAAAGGATGTACTGACAAGGTTCTTCTCTCTACAAGGTTGAGAAACTTGTTTCTATTATAATTAACAAGTAGAAGGTGCTACTAGGTATAAAGAATAAAAACAATATACCAAAAAAGATAAATATAAGTACAGTACGGTTAACGAGTCATGGCCACTCTGAAACGATGTTTTCGGAACTTATTCGCATTGTTCACTAAGGTAGAAACTATTCAAATATGAGAAAAATATTAACATTAATAAGAATATTTATTATTTTGTTGGCCTCTATGCACTGAGTGACTTAAAGAGTATAATATATAATAAATAAAATATAAAAAGCAGCATAGGTATATACGTATTTATGATTTCTCTATATTACTAAAATGTTTACTTACCAAGTAAACCTAGATTTCCAAGTTTCTTCCAGAAATCTCTTAATCCTTTAAAATTATTTTCTCTATCGATTTCTGCAGCTTTTGGCGCCAACTCTTTTTGGGCGAAGTCAAAAACTAACTGGCGTAACTAAAACATACAGATAATGTTATAATCTATAATATATGTACAAAAATATAATATAGTATATACCAATTTAGTTTTTAATGATAACAATGGATACTTGGGCTATCATGCTAATTCTTAGTATCACGAAAATAACGAATTGTGACGTATGAAATAATATTTATTGCAGACGAAAAATAATAAGCACTGTGATTGGTGTTAATAGAATAAACTAAGTGTCCATTATAAAAAATGTTTTAATACACGTAAATTCATTTTTATTTGAAAATATTTTTTTTATTCATAACATAAATCGTTAATAAGAATTAAATTAATAATTTTAGTATTAAGCGACCTATCGAAAAAATTTAAAATATAATTTATTATTTATTTTTTTTTTTAAATATCTACATCTTCAACTATTTATAACACAGTGAAATTCATCTCAAGCCAATCATATAAATTAAAAAAAAGGTACCTGTTGCTGTTCACTGGACAAGCCGAAAATGTGTTCATCAATTGGATAGTATGACATGAACCGAGGTGCTGTATTTCCCATACATCTTTCAACAATTTGCTTCACTCTACCGAGTCTTAGAGCCATAATTATTAAACACGACTTATTCCAACAATAACCGCTGGTTAACTAAAGTCAACTAACTTAATAATCAATGTAAATCTTTACTTGTAGTACGCCCTACAAAGGTGATTATCGCTTAACATGAATTATACATAAATGATAATTAAATGCTGAATTTGCTGATAACTGGTAACAAACATTAATATAATATTGTTCATTTTGTTCTCTTGTTGGTTAGTGATAAGATAGTAAATTTTTGCCACCAAATCTTGTATTACGATGTGATAATTATTGTAAGAAAATTATATCTTTATATTATATAATATTTAAACATACTTTTGTATGTGTGGGTACGTATTTTTTTATGTTAATACTAATTTAAAAGCTATTTGTCAATACAATAAACAGACACTTATCTATATATAAATATTGTTTTTGTTTTCTCATATATCTTCCATGAACATATAGCAATGAATTAGTTTTATTTATACGTACAAATATAATGCACACATCATTAACATTTATTAATAACAATCAATAAGTGTTATTATTTATCGAATTACATTATTAAGGTCGTTAGTTAATTAATTACAAAAAAAATATTCGCAACTTCTTGGGGTAAATAAGCCTAACACCAATCTACTGTGATTACTTGTCGAAATACAGCTTAGATATATGTAAATACTAGCGGACGCGCGCAG
>FAPJ01001075.1:0-11595 GCA_001485985.1 Heliconius ethilla aerotome | reverse complement strand
TTATGGTGATTTAGTGAGGATGTGTGATTAAACCCACAAAGTATCGTTGAAACGGCTGGTGAAGTAGGTCATTAATTGTTTTCGTAAATAAACTGGCACTAATACCAAATGTCAAACAGTGCGTACTTTTTTTTGTCCAGTACTGTATATTGTTTTAATATTTCAATCTCAATTTTCCTTATCTTTATATTTTAAAATGTCGTTTACATCTAAATGGTTTTAAAAAAATAACATTAAAATTAAAAATATACTACTTGGTGGTTTTTTCAAAATAGAACTTAAAAAACTGAACTGCAAAGTAATATAAGTAAAGGATATTATAAATAGGATTGTCGTTTGATTTTCTTGTGTTAGTTATCTCGAAACCGTCATGGATCGTGAAGTAAACGGTAAGATTGTGGCCGTTACCGGTGGCGCCCAGGGCTTGGGCCTGGCGATGATCAAAAGTTTTCTTCAACATGGAGCCAAACTAGCGATTATTCTTGACATCAACAAGGAAGTGGGTGAGCAAGTCATAGCGGACTTAAAAGTAAATTATTCAAACAAGGTTATTTTCTACAAATGTAATGTTGTGACAGATTTGGATAAAATTTACGATTTGATCATCAAAAATCATCAACAAGTTGATGTTTTGATAAACAATGCTGGAATTCTAGATGAATTAAACATCAAAAGAACTATAGATATTAATACAATTGCTGTTATGGAATGGTCCATGAAGTTTTACGAGCATATGAGAATTGATAAAGGGGGCAATGGTGGTACCATTATTAATGTTTCTTCGATCTTCGGCTACAGGATCACAGCTTATGTACCGTGCTATCAGGCTTCCAAGTTCGCTGTTCTTGGGTTTTCGAAATCTTTAGGACACGAAACTAATTTTAAAAAGACCGGAGTGCGAGTAGCGACACTTTGTCCTGGATCAGTTGTTACGAATTTAACTACAAATTTTGTTATCAGAGAAAAAGAGTTATTACCAGAATTTTCGGCCAAACTTAAAGGTTATGAATGGCAAAATAGTACAGCTATTGGGACAGGTATAGTGGAAATATTCCAGAAAGCTGACAGTGGTACTGCATGGGTAGTAGAGGGATCTAGACCACCTCAAAAATTGGCTTAAAACTATCTTATAGCTCTATAGCACGAATACAGTGCATAGCTCCTTGCCTTTTGTTTATTTTATTTACTAAAAATCTATTATTACTCCATAATAAAAATACATTAAGGACCTTCAACTGATTCAGGTGGTTCATTTTTAATAGTTGACCTGTCAGAATGATAAATGTTTTCTCATGAAATAATAATAATAAAATACTTAATGCAAATAACATGCTCGTTTGATTTGTTCTGCTTCTCGTCTTTTGTAATGGTAACAATACTCTAATGCATAATTGCATAAAAACCAATTATTTACTTCAAGGACTTCTTATGAGTAAATAAACAATACTTTATTACTTCACCAGTTTATTTTCATTTCACAACATTTTGTCATTATTGTAATAAAAATAAAAAATAAAAGAAAAATAACATGTTTATAATTTATACTGTTGTTAGTAGGTACATTATAAAAATACTGACTTATCTTTTTTCAGCTATCTGAATATTGTGACGTAAACTTTAAAAGTGACAAATATAAACTATATCTGTGAGTTCCGCTACACAACATGCATGTCTTGCGAATTTGAGATGAACATGACAGAAAATGAAGATCAGAGTGTCTTGGCACTAGATTCCACGTGGCTACCTTTTTATACTAGGAAATTGGGCGGAAGGTCCGCGGAATGGAATGCTAGGTACAATGTGATAATTAGTCCGACTGGAACGAATTGCTCTACTAAGACGTCAATTAACTCTTTCACTATTTAGAAATATTATTATAATAAATACGATAAGAAAAAAATAAATATTATGTATTTAACCGTTAAAAGGTCATTTATAAGAATTTTTGTACTTTTTTAATTTAAGTATGCGTGATATTGCAATAATCCACTGTATGATAACACTGTATAGAGGCACAAGGGTGTGACTGTAAGGCTACGGTTGTTGATTCGATTCCCACTCGAGCTCAACTCCGCGTGTTGATTAGATTTTTTTGGATTATTTTTAGTTAAAAATATAATATTTTGAACATAGTATAACATAGGATATGAACGTTAAAAATATTGACAAAAGAAATAACTATTTTTAACGCTACCTTTGTATATTTTTTTATATAATAATTTTGAACATAAAAAAATGCTTTTTAAGTCATTACAAAAGTAATAAATAATAAACATATTATGTACAACTTAAATGGTTTTAGTGTTATTTTTTTAATTTTCACACACATTAAAAAGGAACTTTAATAATTTTACAGTCAGTGCACATACAGCTGTGCCAGTGGGTAAAAAAATATTAGCGTAAGATATAAGTAATTATATTATATGGGTGGCACATTATGATTTAAGTGCTAGATAAGATAAAAATGTTTATTTCGTCAAAAGAAATTCGACCTTTTTGACTCTAAGATATTTGAACTTATATAAAGAATATCATCCGAGATAAATTCAATTGTGCTGTAACTAGTCTGTCAAGTTAACATGGCTAACAATCTCAAAAATAAAGTTGTCGTCGTCACCGGTGGTGCGGTGGGCATTGGGCATTCAATAGCAGTGAATTATCTTGAAAAAGGAGCTAAAGTAGTGGTTCTTCTTGATGTTGACGAAAAACAAGGAGCAAGTACAGCGAAAAAACTGAGCACAAAATATGGAAATGATCGCGCTGTATTCCTTAAATGTGACGTCACAAAAGACCTAGAAGTTGTATATAAAAAAATTATAGACACTTACAAGACTGTCGATGTGCTTGTTAACAATGCAGGTATATTAAACGACTTGCAAGCAAAAAGAACCATTGATACCAATGTTACAGCAGTGATAGAATGGTCGTTAAAGTTTTGGGAACACATGAGAACAGATAAGAATGGGCAAGGCGGCACAATTATCAATATGGCATCGAGGTATGGCTATAGGATAGATCAATTTCTCCCAGTTTACCAAGCTTCCAAATTCGCTGTATTTGGTTTCTCCAAATCCTTAGGACACGTTTATAATTTTAATAGAACAGGTGTCAGAGTAATAGCCATATGCCCAGGATTTAGTAGGTCAAGTCTTGTAAAAAATCCGAATGTGTTTGATTCGGAGATTAATAAAGATTTTGATGTCTTCTTAAGCAAGCAACCATGGCAAGAGGTCGACTCAGTTGGCGAGGCTGCTATAGAAATATTCGAAAAGGCTAATAGTGGTACCGCTTGGTTAATAGAAGGTGCTCAACCTATTGTTGAAGTCTGACGAAATTATTGAAAAATATAACACTTACCCAGTGGTTAGATATATATTTTTTAATTATTTTTAATGAAAATTCATAATGTTTTTTAATAAATTAAAGGTACATTTGTAACTACGAGTACAAACGTTTTAGTATTTTGTTCGTGTAAATTCATATTAATTTTCTAACTAAAGACGGGAAAAAGCGTGCAGTTGACTAAGAAGAAAGTGTAAAAAGTGAAGAGTGATTTGTATATGAAAAAAAGTAATGTTTTGATAAAAAAAACATGCGTATAATATAAATGCGCTCAATATTAAGAATTTATTAACAAACACTTGATTGTACCAATATTTATTTTTACTGATGTAGTTGCTTTTATGTATAAAACTTCCCTCAAAATTACATTTAATCAGGTATACGTTTACTAACATAAATTATACGCAAGAATTTAAAAGACTCCTCTTTTTTACTTTCATTTATCTTCTAGCTTCACGATATATTCCTTATAGGAATATAATATGCCTAATGATTATGCCTAAGTCCTTTAATTGTTTAAGGCTCCCTCTGCCTACCCCGCCTTGAACAACGTGAAGATGAAAACAAACACTAAAAGGTTTTTTTACATGACAATACAGATATTTAATGTGTGTCGAATACAGTTTCATGTATGTTTATTATTACAAAATTACAACGTAACATAACTGTTATTCAATACAATAAAAGTTTGTTAATTTTGATTCAAACCTGAAGAAGAAGATAATAAGGATATTTAGTAACACAAGAAATATTAAATTGAGTAAGCACCTTGCCTTACCTGTTTCAAAATAATATTAAAAAAAACACAAAACATTCGTAAACCAGGTCAGCAGTTTGTCTCAGCTGTCTCAAAAATATTTTAAAGCGAGAAAATTTGGTATAAAAGATAAAAGGGCGGTGTCATCTTCGCTGAGTGGTGTTGAAATCAAGGGTTACTTTTTATATCTTTATTTATATTCAAGAAATGTTATATTTTTAGTAACATATTGGTTTTCGGGAATTTTTTTCTTACTTTCTTATTTTTTTTATGAAATATAATAAACATAATAATGAATATGGATTCATGCGTATGTACTTAAAACTCAAACAGACAAGATATAGGTTTAGAGTTAATTTATATAACAGCGGAATTAAGAAAAAGATCTCAGCCTGTCTAGAACTATCATCAATTTATTTCCGGAACATTCTTCATAGTAGACTCTAGTAGAATCATTTCCAATTTAGTTATGCAGAGAGAGGATCTCGGACAGTGTAAGTGCCAAACTTCATAATTCTCCGTCGCGAGAAGTCCCTACAGATTTTTACTACACAATGATTTTACCAAATAGTGTAGTGTAATAATTACAAGAACGAAGCAAAAACGGTAGTAATAACCATAAAGTAAAAAAACAAATTGAGCATACAAAACAATAGGTAAATATAATAAAGATTTTAAAGTACTTCATCACCGAAGGCCTATCACCAGCAATCACCGCGGCGAATGACAAATAATGGACTTCTCATAATTTCTTGCTGCATTGAATTATAAGGTAATACGTCGTTTTGGTAATGAAGCATTATTGGAGGGGGTAAGAGCTTTGCAGCATTAGTTCACATCAAGTACGCTGAAACTCAACGGGTGGAAACATAGGGGTAGCAAATTTATAAAATTTTAAAATTTAAAGCGGCTAAATTATGAAGGAATTGAGTGTAAACCTTGTGATTGTGGGTCCGATTATCCGGGAAAGGAAAATTATTGAATACTAACGACTCTCTTGTGGCTTTTCTTGCTGCTACCTTGGATTATGTATAATCCTTTGCTTACTCGATTATATGATGTAATAAATAGCAATACTATAAATATATGATATGTAATATATATAAAAAATTGTTTAGACTTAAAACGAAAGAATAAATAAGGAAGTTAGTTGAATAAATAAAGAAGTCATATGATTTTTTAACACAATAATTTATACAATAAATAATAATGTAACAAACGAATTTTGTTTCACAGCTTGTATAAAGACGTCGTGATGCAGCGGCACAGCGTCGAATTGTAAGCGCGAAGGTTATGGCTTCGATTTCTACGAGAAGAATTTTTTTTTATTTCCTCGCTCTTGTAACAAAACAATACGCAAAATTAACCGCCGAGCACACGAGAGGAAGTATTTCGAAAAGTGGGGACAGCATCACCTAATTAATTTAAATAATTAAGCTCGGAGCACTTCTTGCTCGTACGGTTCTCAATCGTAAAGATACCATTACCACGATGCCTCGCTTACTTTTACTATTCCCTGAGATGCTTAAGATTTCGCCTTAAGTCCAATGTTGTATACTCGTAAACATTAACACGTGAAGGAAGATGGCAGAGTAGGTTTTACTTTGTTAAATTGAACTAAGAAAATAAACTCAAGGTAATTTATACTGGATCATTTGGGGGTCCAAGATGGAAAGCTTGCCCTCGGCGACCCGTACCAGCCGTTATGAGGACTAGGTTACATGCGCCAGAAGGTGATGACAGTGGACGAAGCGAAAGAGATATGCAGAGATCGTAGCGTGAAGCTAAGTAAGCGATAATACTTTTTTATCGCACATACATATTTTTTTTATATTAAGAGAGAAAAAAATGGCTTCATGCTGTATCCCGGGTGGGGTAGGAAGAAGGAACATAGAACTAAGGCATTTATTACTCGTGTAACTCCCAATATTATCGTTAAAAAATCCTACACATACCGTGTATAATTAAACCGTCTTATAATATTAGAGGCTCTTATATAGTAATATCTGTACCAATGTATGTTGTCAGAACCTTGTGACAAGAAAAATTAAAATCTGGGGATACTGCCCTTCGTATAACAAAACTGAAGAAAATAATTCTGCTAGTAAATATCAATTTTGTTGTATTTACACTTAGTATTTTTTTCTTAACATTATTTTTTTTCTTCACTGGCACCGACTTCCAAGATAACTATTAAATTAAGGATCGAGAACCATTTCCAGGGTCCATTACATGTCTGATTAGAGCTGGTACCGTCGAAGCTGGCGAGACGTTAAATACTAATTATTTTCCAAGATAACGTAACTTGATTAAAAATTCTAGTTAAGTTTGCATTGTGTTGTGAAGTTCAGATTAAGTTCTGTTCAACGTTGTTAGATTACGCTCTGATAAATGCTGAAAGTTGGCTTCGGCTCTCGGGAAATATAATATGTGGGGGTTATTACTATTTTCTTTTTTATGAAACCGTGGTAAGTTAATTATTTATTTACGATTTCTTGTTGTAGGATACATTTAGCAGAGTAGACTGAGGGATATTTAGGAAAGGGATACTTATATTTATTACTATTATAAGACTTAGGTCTTCCACCTTTTAGCAAATTTTTTATAACAACCTGTAGAGTTACGAAACTAAACGCCGCTCTTTGACATGTTACCACATCAAGGAAAAATAATTCGTTCCTTCGAGTGGGAATCGACTCCACAGCCATCTCATTTAAACACACGCGGCTCTATCGTATAAGCATCATGTATAAACATTTACATTTTATAGCTTTATTATATGATACAAACACATATAGAAAGTCAATACGTAACGTGACCTCACACTATCATCAATTGAACTCAAGATAAAGTTATTTACAATACAATGTTTAGATTTTTAGCTTCTCCTTCCAATCTTCTTTCGTTTCACTTCCTTTGGAACGTGTGTTGAATATTTACTAGAATAATATTACATAGACCATAAGTGAGATCGGCAAACGGAATAGTAAACAATAAGAGGATACTGGCCCTATGTATTATATATTTTTTATTAATTTATTTTCCAGAGGCCAGGCGTGACGCAGAGGCACAAATTGTGACTGTAAACGCGAATGTTTGTGGGTTCGATCCTCACTCGAGGATATATTATAGTTATTTAAATTTATATTCTTCGCTCTGGTGTCGAGGCAAGGGCGGCGTTGTGTTTCGGCGGCGGGCGGCGGACAGTGGCGAACAGAGTGTCTTAACACTAGGTTCCCTCTGCCTACCCTGTAATGTTCGGGATACAGCGTGATACGCTCTATCATACTGCACTTTCTGCCGAATTATGGAGACATTGCGTGTTGAGTGGCGGAACGCAACATCAGGCTTGCCACCAGAGCGAAGAAATGTAAATATTCATAAATAATAATTAATTTGGGGATCGAACCCACAACCAGCCGATTTTATAATCATACTTTGTGCCCCCGCACCACCCAAAATATGGAAAAAGCCCACTTGGGCGGCCTAGCCGTCGGCACCGATGAAGCGCGTCAGTCTGCCGGCGACACGACATAAAGTGATTAATACACTGTCAGCGCGATATCCCCGAATTTCCCTCTAAATTACAAGCCACGCCCTACGCATATATCATGCAAAAATGTTGATTTACTGCCTGCATACGATAACGCGGGTAGCACGAGAGCTCTATGTTTCGGTATTATATAGGTAGGTAGATCGGAAAGTGCCAAAATAGATAACCGTTATAAAAACGACAACCATTTTTTTTTCTGAACCAGAGATAACATAGTAGTTAAGAAGCTTTACGTATAGGTATACAGTAAATATATATATTTTTAGTCTTAGGTTCACGCTGTATCCTGCACAAAGAAAACAAAACCTGGGAACCTAATGTAAATACCCTCCGAATCATTAAAACTCTCCTATTTCCCACTAGACGTCGATTTATTGAGGCTTTGCTTGTTGAGTAGCGGAACTCGTGGCGTTGAGCTTTGCCTCGTTACCAGAGCGATGAAATGAAAATATTATACTCGTATATTTAATTCCCCCGAGTGGGAATCGAACCCGCAAACATCGCGTTTACAGTCGCATGCTTTTACATCTACGCGATGACAGCCTTCAAAAAATATAATAAATATTTTTTTCTTAATGTAGTTACCTAACTATAATATACACTAAGCAACCAAATCAAGTCAAACAAACAGAAGAAAACACGTAAATTTGTGGTAATATCCACATTAAGGGAAGGCTCGTTACTGCCCTACCTACCTACGATTGCGGGAAACTTTGCGAATGGGGGGTCGATTAAGACAATCGCTAATAAAATAAAGCTTATCGTGGAACTTGGTAATATGTTGCTAATGTTCCTTTTGATAGAGTAGTTTTGGATTTCTTTGTGATGTAAATAGAACTGTGATAGAGGCAATCGGTATAATTCAGGTTTGTAAAAAATATATTATAATGGAGACAGAAATTAGGTTCAATCTGGAGTAAGGATTTTAACTTCACTTTTTGTCTCAATCTCAAGGGCAAACGAAACGCCAGATGCTAGGTCTATTTTTTTCCTTTTTAAAATGTTTTACGGAATAAAAAGACTTTTTAAGAAAACTTATAACAATTTTAACGTAAACGAACCCACGTTCATTAAACTGTGTATGGTAGTACGTATAGCTTAGTGGTCAAAGCCCTTGGACATTTTCTAGGAGGTAAGGGTTCAAATCTTCGTTTGAAACATAGTTGTAATAGCCTAGGACAAATATAAATAGATCTAAGAGGCAATAGTGAGGTTTTTCCAAAGTATTTTTGTTTCTTTAATATGAAATAAAACTTTAAAAATTAATAAAGAATAAAGATACTTATAGTAATTACAAAAAAATAACAAAATAATATTTGATAGGTGATATCACACCATGACCGTGAGTTCAAACTTCACTGTAATATTGAGAAAAAGAAAATAAAATAGCGTATTTTATATAGTTACTAAGAAAACAGGTTTTTTTTTGGAAGACAAACATAGTTTTTGTAAAAATAATTGCTCCGCGATTAAGCAAAACAATAAATCTCTTATGAAATCTGTTCACATCTCTAATAATACTGTTATCTCAGGGATGGTGTGAATTAAAATTCTTGAAGCGTGTTTTGTCCCGATCCCGTCGTCGGGTGGAATCGAAAAATATTCAGCGTCAAGATTGATCGCACCCTGTGACAACTCTGAATCTCATCTTTTAAGGGCATACTGTTAAATTGAAAAATTCCTATATTTTCAACTGTGCAGCAGTTTTACTTGTGTTTTGAGGCATGCGGCTGTAAGCGCCGTTCCTGGTCTGATAACAAGAAACAGAGAATGAGTAGTTTTCATATGAGGTGTTTTAGTCGTTTTCTTTTAGTAGATGAGGGAAAAGAACATAATCTCTTCCCCGTTGACGCTTCCAAGTAAAAATAAGTGTAGAAATGAATATATTGTTGACATCAACTTAAAGTACTAGTTTATTATAAATTTATGAACTACTTGAACTATCTTAGTCTTAATAATATACTATAGATTTGATACACATAATTTATTCAACAAACGTACAAGGGATTGGAGTATGAAGTTTGATATGAGTGTTTTAGACCACGTGTATCAAGCTTGATCGGACATATTCTGTTGTTAGTTTTTTCTAAATGGCTCCCTGTTCTAAAATATCACTTTATGCCTCTTTTGTGTGTTTGTTTTAATGAATTACATTTTTTAAGCAGCAGAGGCAAGGGAATCTGTAAAGATAGTGTTCAGACACTCCGTTCTCATTAAGACACTTTCGTTTCCCACATCCACAGATGACAGACAACGCAGAGACGACACTTATGCAAGTTCAAGAGTTTACGTTTTCTACATTCCGCCTGAATTCGAGACATTGCATTAGTGTTACCAGAACGAGAAAATGAAAATATTTCATTCGACTAGAAATCAAACTTACAATCGTCACTTTTACAGTCAAACGCCGCTACAATGGCCTCAAGGACTACTACTACTAAGAAAGCTATATATATAAGTAACATATACATACGTATGTATTAATTAGAGATATAGCCATTTAGAAATGACAACAAGTATTAACTAAGTATACTTTGCCGCTGATTGAGCGTTTGTCTTCGTTATATTATTCAATCACGACAGTGTATAATGAAATTTGCTTTTCATATGTAATCTTAGCTTATTAGCTTAATGAATTCGATGACTAAGCTAGAGGTCATGGGTTCAATGCCTGTCTAAGTTCAATATTCTGTAATGATATTAAACATTAAGATTATATTTTGAAAGTATCATTCTTAGATCTTTTTAAGTATTTTTTTTAAAGTAGATAATTGGGTAAAACTTTAATAAAATGACATTTTCAGAAAGTTAACCTGAAAACCAGCTATTTCTCCCGAAAAACGAAGCCCAAAGAAAAACAAATCACTAATTTTAAAGGTTCTAGTTAAGATATATCTTTAGGGATGAACTTATGATATGAGTTATTACATTGTCATCGATCCTTGATAAAGTATGCAAAGTTTCAAATGAATCCGACGCGATAATCACAGAATCTACTGGTTTAGATTGAAAAAAAAAGGTGTTTTATAGTCGAAGTGTTTACGAAGGCTATATATACCTGCTATTCGAGTAAACCCAGACCCTTAAGAATGGTTTATGTGTTATATACGGCTCTTAGATATTTCTATTTGCTCATGTGAGTGAAGCCGTAGCTAAAAGCTAGTATACAATTTTTTAATACAATCAGTGTGTATTTCAACAGAATTCATAGTTGAAATACGTTGTTTTATAAACAGATTTTTTAAAGCGGAAATAGGTTAAGTGCGCACGTTAATTATGCACGAAAATTGTGATGCAAGCGAGAATAGCCTTCGTGATTTTTAGAATGAAATTATAAATTATATTAAAAAAATATATATTAAAATAAATTTTAGTGGCGTTAAGCTCCGTTACTCGCCACGGAATACCTTGTAAATTTGGCGGAAAATGGGGAGCGAAAGTGTCTGAACAGGGATGTCTTGACACTAGGTTCCCTAAACGAGTGTCACCCCGCGCTCTCTGCTAAAATTTTCTCAAATTTTAACGGATAGCGCGACGTTGAGTTCCGACTTTCTATTGAGTTATTAAAACCTAGACTTTCTCTGCATAACTATGTTGATAAGTGAAATAGAGTTAAAAAAATTACATGTAGCGTATAATCCATTGTTTTATCGTTCTCTTCTTTGGTCTATAGCTATACGATATCTAGGATTTCTCATGCTTTCGAAGCTGTTGAACGGGCCTTTTTAACCACCCTCTAAGTATTTTACTAATGAAGAAATAGAAAAGCGTGCTTCGTGAATTTTCTTTATAAACACAAACAACAAATAAATACATTAATGATTTTCAATAGTTTTGGCTAACACCAAATAGGAAAATCAATCGATGCGGTCTTTTATGCCTTCATCTTTTTTATTAGAGTTTTAGTGATGCAGCGAGCGATTTCAATTTTAAAAATCTAATC
>FAPJ01001049.1:10510-29953 GCA_001485985.1 Heliconius ethilla aerotome | reverse complement strand
AAATATAAATATACATTAATATTTTTTAATCATGGTAGCGAATTTACGGGTTAAATAAAGATACATAAATAAAAAATGTCAAAAAGTAACTTGTTGGTATGAAGTCAAGCGCCGTATGCTAATAAGATGTATTATATGTATTTTTAAATTGTATTAAGTTATAGATAAGCAATCGTTGAACTTAGTTCTGGCTGTCATTAAAAAAATATTTCCTTTTTTAAGGTGGACTTCATGCTCTTGTTTAGCTAAAATTATTCGCTTGAAAATGGGAAACAGATGAGTCTTAATAAAATGTCAAACAAATGTCTTAACGCTAGCTTCCCAGATTCCCTTTGCCTACCCTGCTATGTGCGGGATGTAGCGTGAACTTAAAAATAAGTTTAATATCAAACTTATTTCATCATAATGTTAATGACTATGTAAGCACTCATCTGCCCGATATAATTCGACAGTCACTTTGTAGAGTTGTGAGTTCGATTCCCACTCAAGGGAACGAATTATTTTTATTTACTCGCTCTAGTAGTAAGGCAAAGCGCAGCGTTGTGTTTATCCAATCAACACGCAATGTCTCGAAAATTGGGCGTAAAAAGTCTTAAAAGTAGGTTCCCTCTGCCTACCCTGAAGTTAAAAGAAATTCTGTTTAATACTAGAAAATAACCCAAAGCAATATAAATTCAAAAGAATAATACTAAAAATGGTGGTAACCGACAAACAAGCTAATAATTGACGTTAAAACAATTAAAAACGAACCTACATCTGTCGTAACGGTCTACAATATGGCATTTACGGTATAGCACCCCATGCTTATACCTTAGGGGTAACGGGCAAGCAGTCGGGCGAGAAAAAAAAATATAATATTATAATTCACTTCTGTGGTATACTTGGCAAAGGTAACTATTTTTTAAAACTACAAAGTGCGGCGTTGAGTGCCGTCAGTCATAATGTCTCGAAAATTGAACGGAAAGTGATTAACGGAGTATCTCTACCTTCCGTGATGTATGCGGGATGATGGCTGTGGTTGATTTAAGTCAAGACAGTACGTATACCTATTTAAATTTATTTTCGCTTTCTGGCTGTAGTTAAATAAAGCGGCGTTAGGTTCCGCCGCTTAATCATCAATGTTTTAATATGGGAACAAAAATTAAGATTTCTTTGAAGTAATTTTTCTCTATCGATATGCAGAATATGTTTTGATAATAGAATCATTCCATACAGATTATAAAAAACCAGTATTAGGGGTTTTCGAGACATTGCGTTGGGGTACTCCGTCCTGCGCTTCCGAATACCAGACATTGTGTATTGATCGGAACTCAACGCCGCGCGAACATGTGTGTACTAGAGCAAGTAAATGAGAATAGTAACTTAAATATAATCCCCCCAAATGACAATTGAATTTACAACCTATCCAATCAAGTCAAACGCCGTTACACACGACGACGGAACCCTAATTACAGTAACATAACCAAATTGACCAAAATACCTAAGTATGAAATAATTAACAAGTAATACAAGTAGGTACCTAAGAACAAACAAGCCTTCGTGTTGTTAACCCATAAAGGTAGTGTAAAGATTGCCGTGGATGGGTTTAACTGAGTGGTTAAGTTCATTTTTAACTAACTTTTGTTAACTATATTATATGGGAAGTTTATATTATAGTAAATATCGTTGCTTTAAGGCCATTTTAAGGCCATTGTGGCGCAGTGTAGCCGTAGATGTGAGGGTTGTGGGTTGGATTCATAGTTGATTATTTAATATTTTTATTTCAACGCTCTGGAAGCGCAATACCTCTAGAATTCGGCTAAAAGTGGGGAACAGAATTGTTTTAGTGGGAACGGAGTGTATTAACGCTAGGTTTCCAGGATACTTCTGCGTACTCTGCTATGTACGGGATTCAGCGTGAAGATTAAAGGGAACATCTTTCCTATTCTAAAATTTTAAAGCGCTAGGTTCCGGGTTAGACTTAAGCTTAGCTTAATTTTTAGCTAATTTTTAGCTTAACTTAGCTTAATTTACGAAATTATTTTTTGAGTATTTGAATCCGTCAAATTTCATACACAAAACTAGGTTTTTTGTTTGGCCACACGGGTGAAACCACAAGTTAAAGTAGTCTTGAGAAAATCTTAATATCTCTAGCATTTTAATCATCATCATACTTCTTGTTACTAATATTATAAATATTAATGTAAGCTTATTTGTTAGGCTTTCACGCCAAAACTATTCAACAGATTATTACGAAACTTTGTACACATATCTATAGAGGAATACCTCTAATAAGAAGGGACATACAATTCTTTGTATTGAAAAAAAATATATATATGTAAAAAAATGTATATTATAAAAATAAATTTCTCTATTACTTCATACAATCAAGATTTATATGACTAATATTTATTTTAAACTTTCTTTTTTAAAACAAACGTTGTACCTATATAATTAATTACTTATTCAAAACATAGCATAATTCTTACTTGACAAGTAAAAAAAAATGCATTACCCAGTAAACTATACTTGCTCGTAGTGTAATGTATGCACAATTTATATGAGCGTCCTTGGGAAATAATAAAATAATAAATTATAATTGTATAGAAAATTTATAATAACTAAGTAATTTTATAAAGGTGTCACGCGAGCTTATAATGTCTATGACACCCGATATATTATTGTCGTTATATTTTTTTATATATTTCTTATTTTTCTTTTATAGTTTCATGCTGTAGCCCGTACAGAGAAAAGATAGAGGGAGGGAGGAAGAGTGCTAAGACACTGCGTTCCCTATTATAATTATAACCCAACGCTGCCCTATGTTGTATTCCCAGAATGAAAACTTAAATACAAATAATTCCCCGTGTGGAAATCGACCTTTTCATTCAATCGAATCGAAATCGAAAGAACTAACAACAAATCGAATAAATCGATGAATGTTTGTTCCACTCTCACATAAAAACTACTGAACATCAGAATAGTATTTATGTAAACTACAATTTATGTAAAGATGTTGTACAATTTGACAATAACTTTAAGCGGGCGAAGCCTCGTTTGGTTAGCTAAATGTGAAAATTTGTAAGTATTTTCGTTCCTCTTTCGCACAAAAAATAATAAACAGATATAGATGAAACTTTACGTGAATATAAATTATACAGTAAAATAATACATAGGCTCCAAATTATGTAATAATTTTGTATAATTTGTCTATAATATAACAATAACTTTAAACAGGCGAAGCCTCATTTAGGTCGCTAATACGTATAATAATAATATAAGGTCCTAATAAATCCATTGATTCCTTCGCGTGTCACATCTTACATTTTAATACAAATAACCCATCAATAGAACTACAAAGCGTAAAGAAAGAATAAAGGAATGATTGTTTCAGTTTGTTTGTTTTTATTTTAATTATCATTAATTGTAATCATTTGGAAACCTTTAATGAGGAGTTATGTAATGATGATGATTGATTTGAATAATTTATTCGTTTTATTCGTTTGTTAATACAATTGTTAATAGTTTCTTTAACACTAGGTTGCCTCTGATACCCTGCTATATGCAGGACAGCAGGAAGCTAAAAATATTTAGATTTTTTTTCTTTTGATTATATTTAAAAGTTGTCCAATACCAACAATATCACACTCACAGACATATATACATGTCGATCTAATTACCACCTGTTTTACGTTAGTTAAAAAATACATCATTTAAACGATAGGTACACAATTTTATATTTTCTTTACAAATAAACATTGACCA
Organism: Heliconius ethilla aerotome; assembly: GCA_001485985.1. Lineage (NCBI taxonomy): Eukaryota > Metazoa > Arthropoda > Insecta > Lepidoptera > Nymphalidae > Heliconius > Heliconius ethilla. The sequence goes on along the minus strand of FAPJ01001049.1, from coordinate 26,209 downwards.
TTTCGAACCACACATTTATAAATTAGCCTCGATTTATGCATAAAAAATTAGTTAAGAGCGATTTGGGCTCCCCCATCGATGGTTCCGTATCCACTTTATGATTGTAGGTCAACGGATATTCTATGAAATTAACTCCAAAAAAGTTAGTTTTTACAGTATTAGACATTAAATTTCAAGTTCAATTTGATACTTCCACGTCATCAACAAAAAATCATATAAGGATTCCTTTTTCTTTTTTTGAAGCACGGAACCCTAAAAATGGAAAACAAAAAAGCTATTCACTCGATTTAAATATTCAATTCGCAGGAACAGTTATATTAAAAAATCAGTAGTTATTGTATGGACGGTCGTCGATCATAAAGTACGATAAGAAGCTCTGTGCTCGATTAGTGATGTATTGAAATATACTATCAGTTTATCAGATGCTATAAATGTTAATATAAAAAAATAAAATTAAAATCAATAGATTTATGGCGACACTTCGGTTAGGCTTGGGTTTTATCTAGATTTACATATTTTACATATGTAGTGGGTAGACCAGGAAGAACCTAGTGTTAAAACTCTCCGTTTTCAGTTCATTTCTAAGCACCTAGCTGAACTTGAAAGTTACTTGTTTATTTCATGCAGGCAGAGAGAGAACCTAATAATAACACAATAAAGTGACATCAGTTCCTTCACTCAACACATAAAACTTAATGGAGACACTGGAGCGCTGCAGAATAAATATATAATACGTAAAGCAACGTACGAGAACGGAGTATTTTAACACTAGGTTCCCTCTGCCTACCCTGCTGGGTGCGAGAGACAGCGATACTGAAAAAAACGTAACGCAATAAAATAAAAACGAACCTACGATCATCGCATATAGTCAAGCAATTCCTAACTAACCTACTATAGGGATAAAATTTAATTGTCAATTAAAAATAATGACCGCGATAAATTCGATCTTATCTATCCACCATAGATATAAAATAAAAATGACCTTTCAGTATAAAAGTGGCAACAATATCTATAGGTTTATTTTGTTTTAATTTATTTTCATATCCCTAAAAAAGTAGTAGAGAAACAAGTCTAGATTTTGTATGTTAAGTGGCGTAACATAACGCTGCACATTGTCACCATCCAACTATACTAGGAAAATAGAAATAATAGAAATATATTCAATCAGAGACTGTACTACGTGTCTCTAATTAAGATATATATAAATATATTTTCATAGGGTGAACACCCTGTACTACAACTAAACAAGTCGGCAGCTACCACATATGAAGCAAGTGTCAAATCATATACTTGCTTTTTAATCATTATTTACATTAACTATGGAAAAGGAACCTTATATTCCTATAATAGGGTTAATTTTAGGTAAAATGAACCACCCTCACACAGCATCCCTAACTGAATTACGCGAGATGTGATTTGTCGTGTAGACCACGCCTATTTACAAATTATATAAATAAAACACCCCTTTGAATTCGCTTGCTAAAATTGTTTGTAAGTTCAATCCCTATACGGGGGAGAGTGCTTTTTTTTATTTGAAGGCGTATATTGCATTGTTGCTAAAAAAGACTTGAACCCAGAACCACCTCTTCCACCTTCATTAGGAATTCATATTTCATATTTTTGTTTCAGTGGTAATGCATAAAGAAAAAGAGGATCTCCACTCGCACCGGCGGGACCACACGCACTACGATCATATCATGCCTGATGGAGAAATGTTTCTACAGGTAATTCTTATTTAGTCCTCTTTTATCTTCACGCTGTGTCCTGCATGAAGCAGGATCAGCAGAGAGAGCCTAGTGTTAAGACACTGCGCTCCCCAAGACCAAAAAAAGCAGCTACTTAAAATAAGCTATCTAAGATAAAATAAAATAAAAACCAGTAGCAATACAGAAGAACAGACCATTTTTTATTATTTCTTATTGCTGTAATCACATAAATCGTTGTTTCGCCTGATAATAAATCAATAGCGTCTAGTCGGCTATAAATAACATTGCCTTACAGCCTTATAATAATACATTACTGTTTGTTGCCATTGTTGCGGGGTCGAAGAGAATTGTGTTGAGATTCTTACCCGTGATACCTTTTTTTATGGGTGGTGGGTTTACTGTAATTGTTTTATTTAGCTTTATACAGTATCACCTTTATAAAACAGAGCAGAGGGAACTTGGGAATGTATATTACTACTATCAAAATTATTTCAACAATACAAGTTAGAGCCAGTCTTAGCGCATGAGCTCGAATGTACCAAGGTTGTGGGTTCGATTCCCACTTGAGAAATGAAATACTTTATATTTTCGGCGTTGAATTTCTTAACTCCACAAAGCAAAGCCTCGCGAATTCGGTGAACAGTGCGGAACAGAAGCGTCTACTAACACTACGTTCCCAGGTTCCCTCTATCTAACCAGGTTTATACGGGATACGTTACTGCTGTATAAGGTATATGAATTTCTTATTCATAATATATGTTATTTATATTTAAAGTTCCAAATCTTTATAATGTATAACACTACTTTTCAGGCTCTCAACGGCTTCTTGATGATCTTAACATGTGAAGGAGAAGTTTTCTTCGCGACACATAGCATCGAGAGCTACCTAGGCTTCCATCAGGTTAGTATAATACCGAAATGAAAATAAAAACTAAAAAAAACTGTCCGTATATCGAGGCCAGGCGTGATGCAGTTTTAAAAACATCGGGGAAGTAAGCTTCTGAAATCAAGAATGAATAGTGTTAAATAACATAATAAAGTTACTTAAAACCTACATAAATAATAATATAAACATAGTATAATACCTATATAAAAACATTAAAATTGCATAATATATCACGTTTTTATCACATTTCAGTAATTAATTACAAACATTAGGAAAAAGTCGACTTTCCATACAAAACGTAAAGGCCGTTATATTAATCATATAAAATATATGGTACGCCCGAGGGTCGAATTTTCCACAATTAATTCTGTATTATATTAGGCAGGTTCTATACTACGAAGCTCATATATTAAATTAAGCTTTTATATATTAAAATTTGCTAATTTTAAGCTTCCGATATATCCTTAGGTCTCTACCCATTAAATCCAATTTTTGAGATGTGCAAGTTAAGTTGTGTAACTCAAGGCTGTGCTTTACTAGGAATTTTCCTAAATGGCAATCAAGTCTACGAATTCAGACACTCTCTAGGAACCGACTGCTTATTTTTTTTTGTTAATCTAAATTTAAAGTCAATAGTTAGGATTTTTAAATAGCAACTCATCTTTTATTTACAAAACAAGGTCTACTTCAGCTAAGCAACATTTAAAATAATGAACTACCCTCTGGTACACAAACCATGACACGCCTTCAACACGCAAAGACCAAAAATTGCACAAACAAATTTCACAAGGTGAGGCTCGGAGTGTCTTAACACTACTCTCTCTGCCTACCTTACTAAGCTGAATACGTGGAACTCCTTCCATTTATAAAAGAAAAACAGCTTTAATAACCAAAAATAATTAAAACATATAACAACAAAACAACAAAAACAACACAAATTTAAACAAACTAGCGTGTCCGACGCCTAAAATTCGGGGTGACTCCATAAAAATATTAATTATCGCGATAAATGGCACCAAAAAAGTTTCTTTTACAAGACCACCCCGTTAATCGCCGAGCTTATCGCACTAAAAGGGCTATAAAAGTAGATATTTTTATTAATTTTAAAGGTTTCGCGACGTTATGAGTCGCCAGTTAAGTCATAATGCCAAACGAGTAGTGAAGTACCTAAAATATTTATATTAAACGATTATTTTTTCTGTTATTTTTTGTTATGTGGAAATTTTGGGTAAATTTCGTTGTTTGCATTTGGTTTTATGTCTTGAAACTTGATGGAAGGAAAAAATAAGTAGTGTCTAAACACTAAGTCCTATCTCTATTTCAAACTAAATTATTTTTTTACTGGTTGTGGCGCAGACTCTGAGATAAACCATACCACTCAATACACAATTCCTCCAGAATACGGCGAAAAGTGGGGAACATAAGTGTCGTAATGGGTACGAGTCTTAAAACTGGGTTCCCAGTTTCCCTCTGTCTAAGCTGCTAAAAAAACAAGAAAAAAAGAAGGACAGACTTGCCAAAACAAGGATTGAAACGATCGCTATTTTCAGATTACGTGTTTAGTAACGAAACCTGACGCCACATGTAATTTAGAAACCAAACCAGAAAAAACACCTTTGATATACTCGTACATTCTTCACATTTTGACTACAATGAATTATAAATTAATTGAACCCACAGCCATCGTCCACAAGCCAATGCTACCATAACTACGATAGCTTAATAACAATCTTTTGAATAATCGATTCATTTCCATACTATTAACAACAAAGCTTTAAAAAATTATCGCATATAAAAAATAATAATAAGCTATTACAGCCAATAAAACGACTTTGAATTATTGTTATAGACGAAACGTTCAGCACAAGCCACCTCCCCCCTCCACCCCCCACAATAAAACACAATATCAAACTTTATGCCTTCTTTCTGTTTCCATATAAATCAGATTATTCTACGACATACATTAATTGGGTAGGATTTTCGTTTTTACGGTTTTTTTTGGGTGAAAAATCGCTTTGTTTTTGATTATGGGCTTATATTTTTTTAGCTTCACCTGTATCCCGGACTTAAAAGAGTAAGCAGAAAGAACCTGGGTACCTAGTGTTAAAACACTTCATTCTCTATTAAACATTGCCGTTTCCTACTTTCCACGGAGTTTTTGAGGCATTGTATGAAATTAATTGCATATAAAATAAAACTCATATTTTTTTCCATGAAATGCCTTTTAGTTCTTAGATTTTTTTTTATTTGTATTGTAAGTTCTCACTTCATGGAACTGTAGGACTACGAGAAGTACCATATATACTCGTAGGTTATGAGTACGCGGTGAATTTCATATAAAATCTTAAGATCTTGTTAGACGAACAACAAAGCGACGCTATAAGGTTTCCTAAAGGTACCTTTATTGTGGCTGGCTTGAGGTACGGAACCCTAAAAAAGACCAAAACTAAAATCCACATAAATGATCAACAAAATCACAATGCAACTATCCCAATCACCAACAATATACAACCATTATCTATCTATCCATGGAAATAATTCCAACCTGTACTCGTATCTAGAAATCTTTGCTTGAAATAGCAATAAATGAAGGGTGGGCACCGATTAAACATCGATTTGAGAACATAAAATCGGCGTACTGGCTCGTGACGCCACGTGCCTTGGAATGGGGCAGCGGTTCAAATAAACTTTAGTTTGCTAGTATTATGGTTTGCATTAATCAGGTTAGTTTAATATTGACTGTGATAGTTAAAAATTTACGGTTTATTGAAGAAATGTATCTAGTTAGTTGATAATAGTATGTTTTATAATGTTTTTTTTTAGCTTCACGCTGTATTGTAAAGGAGAGTTACGGAGGAAATCTAGTGTTAAGACACTCCATTCCCCACTTTCCGCTGATTTTTTGAGGCTTTGTGTGTAGACTGGTGGAGTTAGGCAATTGAACTGAATTCGTTGTTTTCTAATTCAATCATCTAAAGTTTAGCTCTAATTCGATACAAAATGAACAATAAATTTTAGGCTCGCTCTACGCTTGTTTTTTAGGTTTCATTGGTGTATAGTATATTATACATATACTGTTACTAACGATTTATGGCTTTTGAATATGTCAAATTTTATTATTGACCTTAAAATACTTTTTCTATTTCATTCAAAGATTTTATAATCTCTTTTCTTTCTTACAAACTAGTTACTATCAAACAACAAAATTAATCTACAACCTTAGAAAAACGCAATAGAACCTCAAAATTATCAATCTTTAAAGCTCAATATACATACATACAAATAAAAATCGCCAACAGTACCAAAAGTGAGTCAATCCGAATTCAGCCCCCAGCTAATTATAGTCCGATTTAAAAATTACAATAACGCACAACCCCTGGCTGGGGTCGAGTAGATTAACTTCGGAACGTCTCACCAGGTGGCCTGGCTCGTTCCATTACCCTAATGTAACATGTGGCGCGACGAGCTAAGTTCCAGGTGAAATAATTCAATTACAATAAATAAAGATCATTGTAGTGCCGAATTTTTATTATTTTGTATTAAATTAGAAGCTTATTTGTATTTAGTTAATCAGGTCTGAGTAAATATCGATGTTAAAGCCTAAGATCAATATTGGGTAAGTAGTAGTAGGGTAAGCGGAGGTCGTACATTCAATTCAACTAGAAGCAATATTAGTATCTTAAGCAAAATAGTTCTTTAAAGTTAGTTTAGAATTTTAAAGTAAAAGAGTTCTCTTCGGTGAAATAGTAATTACTATATTTTAATTTATATATGCTTTCTAAAGAGTATTAAATTTCAGTTTCATGTTAATTTCTCCATAGGACTCTTACTCTCTTTTTTACACTTCATGGAAGTGTGTAGTGATTTTTTTATTTATATGTATTTAGTGTTCGTGATAGTATAAATAAAATACCTATATACGTTATATAAAACATAATGTATGTATAATATATTTAGCACTAATACAAAAAAACAGACCAAACGCAAGACTATAATCACCAAAAATATGGCAAAAATAAAAACCCAGCCAAAACAATAGCGTATCAACAAAACACTACGAATCCATAGCAACTACCCCCGAACTGAACTCAGAACAAAAAGTAATTACGAAACAAATCATCCTCTGACATTTAATGCCATCGCAATATGTTCGAACCCACATTCGGCAAAATAGAACCCCATTTTTACTAAAACTCGTGGTTATATTTTTCTACTTGTATGAATCATTAACATGTTAGTTCAAAAGTAGGGGACGTAGAGTGGTGCCTAGTGCAACCCCATTGATTATCAATTAGTTTTTCTGCTCGCATCGTTTATTGTCGGTGCATTATCCACACTATTTACACGTCTCTTTGTTATACTACGTGTTAAAATTCATAATTTCAATTGCACAAACGATTTTCGGCTATATTTAGTATCGAGATACGGTCGATTGCTTGATATCATAGGTATCGAATTAACACGTCCATCTTTGTAACAGATGATTCTTTAATGATCGGTTTCGAATCGATTTTAGGGCCATCGATGGTTTATTGATTTACGGTTCAGTTGTGACTTGCTCTTTTTTCATGATGAATAGATTTAGCTGGTTATCAGATCATTATCTTGTTATTCTAAATTAATTGATTGATTATCTTTATTGATTATGTTAAGTTTTCCATGCTCTGCTTTAAAAATATTGTTTTTAATATATTTTTAAATAATTTATATTAATAAATATAAAAAAGACAAAAATAGTTACTTATAAAGTAGCACTACATAGTTTAAATTATTATAGAACGAACTTGAGGCCATCTTGGCACAGCGGGACAGTAGTCTGTCTATAACACATTGATTATGGATTCACTTTCTACTTGGGCATTTTATGTTCCCACTCTGATAGACAAAACACTACGTTTAATTCCAACACTCAATATACATGTTTCGTGCTCATAGTCGAAAATTGGAGAACGGAGTGTCTCTCAATGTCAATCTGTACCAATCCTATCCTAGCCATAATATATACATATATGCTATTATATTTGAATCATTTATTTTTTATTTCCAGTCAGATATCGTCCATCAATCAGTGTACGAATTAGTCCATTCAGAAGATCGGGAAGAACTTCAACGACAACTATTATGGAATTCCTTTCTACCTCCAGACGTAAACAATTTAACTCTCCAAGACGTGCTCAGATCTGAAAGAGCTCATCTCTTAGAAAGAAGTTTCACAGTTCGATTTAGATGTTTATTAGATAATACTTCGGGATTTTTGGTAAGTTTTATATATAATTTATTGTAGAAGAAGAAAAATTACATTTATGTTATTTATTTGGAATTAATTTTAAGTTTCAAATCAGTAATATATTAAAATAATTTTAGTATTTTTACATTTATAACAAAAATACGTATATATGTAAACATTATAATAAAATAAGAGACTTTTTTGATTAGATTTATGTCAACATAAAAAAATATTATCATTTATCGCTCACGTATCTGAAATATCTAGTGGATGGTAGATATCTATCTATTTATTATAATCATTAAACTTATTTAACTTACGTATTTGATTTTTTTATATAACTTATCTATTGTATCAATTTTGTTCTTTTTCTAGAGGTTAGATATAAGAGGTAGAATTAAAGTACTCCATGGTCAAAACAAGAAGACGGAAGAGCCTCCTCTCGCGTTATTCGCTATCTGCGCACCATTTGGACCTCCGAGCCTTCTAGAGATACCACAGAAAGAAGTCATGTTCAAGAGCAAACACAAGCTTGATTTATCTTTAGTTTCTATGGACCAAAGGTAAGAAAAATATGTTTGTTATTCCTATTCATTTACTTCATATGACAAATCCAGTCGTGAACGCCTCGAATTTAACACGAAAGTATGGAGTGTCTTGGCACTTCTCTGTCTACTCTGCTATATGTGGAATAAGGACATTAAGGGGGATAAAATTTATAATAGACTTATCGGTTTAAATTTCACTTAATGCCTTTTTTCTAATTTAAAAGAAAGAACTAATGATTTGTAATTCTCTTCTCCATCTAATCATGCCGACAATTAAAAAATTCAAAATATACTCAAGCTACCACTAAAAATGTGTTGTCATTCAGTTAGTAAGTGTCATTCAGTTTTTGTCACAATCGAGACCAAACCTGCATTTCTATCATCAAAATCTATCAATGCACCTGTACATATAGCCATAACTTTTAATAGCTCAAAAAATATTCCCGTGTCGGTGTATTTATCCCTTTTAGACAAGTCATTTAGTCGATAACTATCAATAAATCCATTTGTCACGCTGTATGTTTATCAATTATACATTTTCTATGGAACATGGGATTTTTTCATATAACATCCGCGTTGTTCCAAGGATTGACGGTTCATGGTAACTTTTTGTAAGCATAAAGTATGGTATGGCCAGTCGTGTTGCAGGGGCATAAACGGGGCAGGTTGTGGGTTCGATTCCCACATTTTCGAAGAAATTAAATATATAACATTGTAATTTCATTTTCGCTCTGGCATAGAACAACGTTGAGTTGCGCCACTCACAAGCATCACAAAACCAAAGCAAATTAAGAAGAAGAAAATAATAAGAAAATATGTGACGTTAAATAGTTCATAATATATACCTAAATAAAACGTCCTGTGTCTCGAATTCGTTCGAAGTGGAATGTTTTCTCTATTTACTTAAAAAAAAAGTAAACAAATTAATAAGTATTCCTCCAAGAGGTATTTAAACTGTAACCCCAACTTTACTTATCTATTTAATTTACATTTCAGAGGTAAAATGTTGCTGGGATATACCGATGCGGAGTTAGCTAACATGGGTGGTTACGATTTGGTGCACTACGACGACCTCGCGTACGTAGCGAGCGCTCATCAAGAGTGTGAGTATTGAATCATAATTTTTATACTTTTAAATATTTTTTCAGCTCATCCCCACGTAATAGGATAGGCTCAGAAGGAACTTACCATTATGTAAACTATTATTATATATTTTCTTAATATTTACTGAACAGAACGCATAATATTTATTTAGAAACCATTAGTCGATTTTAATTTATATTTTAATATTTACAGTGTTAAAGACTGGCGCATCAGGAATGATTGCGTATCGCTTTCAAACCAAGGACGGCCAGTGGCAGTGGCTTCAAACGTCTTCGAGGCTCGTCTACAAGAACTCTAAACCTGACTTCGTGATTAGCACTCATAGACCTCTTATGTAAGTATAGTTTAATATTTGGAGACATTACGTGTTGCGTGGCGGAACTAAACGCCGCTTTGTCTAATACCTAATATTTATTTTTTTGCGTTATTTAATATATCAAAATCATTGTAATGTTACGCCTTCATGTATAATTTGGTCATATCAGCAATATAAGAATAAACGTCCATTATCGATACACGGTGTTATTTAAAGAGATGTTTATATTAATATTTTTATTTCCAGGGAGGAAGAAGGACGTGATCTTCTAGGAAAACGTACAATGGATTTTAAAGTCAGTTATCTAGATACTGGCCTGACCAGTCTATACTTCTCTGAAACAGAACAACTGTCTTGCGAATCCAACGCGACGCCCCCTCGGGCGGCGCGACGGTATAAGACGCAACTTCGGGACTTTCTATCAACTTGCCGAAATAAGCGACGTGTTCCGCCTACTCCTGCTCCTCCCCCTGTAGACTATATCCCAGCTGATGCTGTAGCTGCAGCATATACAAATTTAAATGGGGCCTATGCTGCTCCATACGGGGAGTACCCGCCAACTCCAGCATTACATTACGCCCCGCCTTTAGACGACCGGTTCTTAACAACTGACAATCTCTTCCAATACAAACCTCTATCCTACCATTATACATACCCTCCAAATGGCTTCCTTGAACCTGCTCCTCCGGGATACGAGGTGCCTCCCTATCACAGACCTCCATCCCGGGAATACACTTATGTGGATAGTAGATATATGAGTCCAGTGGCAGAAAGAAGGTCTCCCAGTGTAGTTGGTCCTAGTCCCGCTGGTTCCAGTGGTTCAGCGGAACAGGATAGAATGCAAGCGGATATGCCGCGTCAGACTGTCCTGATGTGGGGTGCGGGAGGAACAGCGCAGGAGGTCCCCGTGGAATACTCTCCCCCACAGGTTTGGAGATACCCCTCCCACTACCACACCGCTGAAGCGACTCAATGAACGTAGATTATAAATTTTTGTGCAATAACGTACTGAATGATATGGCATTTAGCTAAATTTTTAATCATTTATTAAGGAAAAAATTGATAAGTTCGTTTTTACCCGATTATTTTTACCAATTTTGAAAATTGTTTTATTTATTTAAAATATATATATATAATATTATAATTCCATAATAATCATTTGATATGCGATATCATTCGACATGTACGAAATGTCCTTTATCTCAGGACTTCGGGCGCAAACATAAAACCACCAAAGAACGCCCCTCTAATCCGAATTTGTTTCTTTAATATTTTACTATAATTAACTTTGGAAAGGATGTTCACTGGTCATCCTTCGCACAGTTCTTAACTACTGCACTATGCGATGCAGCTTAACTTTTTTGTTAAATAAATTTTATCAACGATGCCTCGCTCAATGATTTCATCTTTTTTTTATATTATATTTTATGAAAAACTATTGGTTCAATATAATGTTAATCGAAATAAGTATTGGCAGATTGAAGTCAGTGCAAATTTAGTTATAAAGATTGTTACACAATATTATATACCATACCATATATCCATACTTATATATAAATTTTAAATAATTTAATATGATTTTCACCATAGTATATTAGAGAAGTCGATTCAATAGTTTCTCATAGAAATCTTCTACTCTCAATTGAACTTCCATTACCAACTGTATATAATTTTATGTATTATAAACGAAATATCCAAAAATATTATAAATTAGAGTAAATATAGTTTAATTTAGCTTCATCATTGCCACGCAGTGCAATGTGGGGTGCGATGTAAATATTTATTTTATTGGCTTAAGCTTGGTTTTTGAATCTGGTTCGTGATTGCTTAATATTTTTTGTATTGAAAACTAAACGAAGAGGATCGACTGGATTTTACAATTAAATAATATAATGTGTTAAATATTAATTGGACTTACCTTATTTACCCTATAGTATTTTATAAAAAAAGTGGTAAAACTATTTTAAGATCAACATATCATAAATTTGTTGTTAGATCAGTTGTTTTTCTTCGTTTTTTTCATATGAAAACATAAACGAATTTGTTTTAAAGTTAGACTAATGATTAAACATATCAATAATTGTAATAGCATGCATTATATAATTTACACTTTAAATTATCTCCTTATAAATATAAACCTTATTTGAAACATTTTATAATTGATTAATATAATAGGTTCCCTCAGCCTACCCTGCTATTGCGGGATACAGCGTTAAGCTAAATTAAATAAAATCAACTTAACTTCATTAATAAAATGACTAAAGATAAAGTATTTTGCATTACTTCATTTCCTAACTCATCCACATGGTAAATCTATTATGACAAATAAGTATATTTACCAAAATGTTTTTACCAAAATGTCAAAAAGTTTAATATTTATAGGGGAGACAAACACTGCCATGCCAACACGTTCTAGCACCTGTACATACACAACTGCGTGCCTTTTCATACAGTTACTGTAGTAAAGTACTACTAGTAAATTCTTACTGGTGAAATATTACTAGAAGAGTACTACTAATATATACTATTGTGCTTCAGTGAGCGGTTGGCCTGGCACCGCGTCGAAACGATCTTCCGACGTCGTTAGTATAAGAATAGTTAAGGTTTTATTAATCGAAGAGCACTTTTCGTTGAAGGTTTGGAAATTATTGAATTTCATATGAAATTATATTATCAATCATAAAATTTAAACTGTTTATTTAACTGTCACCATTTAAATGTCAATACATGATGTACACTCTTATAATATAGTAACTTCTTATACATATAAAAAACATTGTCAGACATTAATATTAATTAAATTTTTAAGCCAGAATATTATAGGTTACCACAGAATAGATAACCAGAGGCATTATATACATTTTACTTAATAAGAAATGTAAAATGAAGCTAAATCGTAAAAAAATGGTGAGGTTTTATTTGATTTATCATATTAAATTTCTTAAGCAGCTCCTTACTGGTCACTTAAACTTTAAACGATTTTAAACCATTTATAACACTAAGTTAATTAATTATCACATCTTGATTCAGATTTCAATATAACGATATTAACTTTTTTTTGTATAAGAGATGTACTACATACTAAATGTCTCGAGTATTCGGCAGTATGTGGGGAACGGAGTGTCTTAACACCAGGTTCCTCTGCCTACTTTGAACAAATAAATATATAGATATAAATGTAAAGAAAAGAACTCAAATCACAGTGCTCTTCGTAATTTGTCTTCGCATTGTATATTAAGAAATTGTATTGTCCATACATACGGGTTAACCGATTAGATTTTTTTATAATAAAATAAATCGAGTCATTAAGCGAATTTATCTTCCACTGTGAGTTCCATTAATGTTTGTTTATAAAATTATAAACTATTTTAGTAGTAAGGTGCAAAAAAGTTTTAAAAAAATACACTTTCACCAAAAGAATTTATAATGCTAGGTCCTTATATATTTACTCGTGAAACTGATATAATAAGGCATAGTTTTGTCAAAATACATTATAAATTGAGCAATGGTTGTGGGTTCGATTCCCGATCGGGGGAATGATTATATTTAAATTATTTTCATTTCCTCGCTGTGGTAGATAGCAATACGCAATGTCTTAAAATTAATGAAATAATTTTGTCCGGACCTAGTTTTACAATACAACGAATTATAAAATACCACATTTCCAAACACCGTTTTTTAAATTTATAAACAATTAAAATATCACTTGAAATTTTTGAATTTGTAAATAAATAATTAGGTTAGTACGCTTTAACTATTATCAACTACTGATTAAATAAACTTAATTATTTAATAAATCTATGTTTAAGGTGAAAATATTGAGACAATCTCTTGTATTTATTTTACTATAGCATAATTATGTAATTAAAAGAAAATCAAATAAATTTTTTCAAGCCACTGATATGTTTGTATTTTTTTTACTCTCTTATGGAAGGAGCAGTGTTTTTTCTCTCTGTTCTATTTATCAGTACAGTCATATAGTACAGCCATGTAGTAAAAGTGTATTATACACAAACGATTTCAGCTTGAAACTTTTGAGCCCCTCATAACCAATTAATGAGTGAACACAGAACTTAACACCCATATAGAGTTCCCATCCTTTTTTTCGGTGAAATCGAGAGTGATGCATTACTTAACATTTAATTTAGCTCTCTTTTCACATTTATATTTTTTTATCGAATCTAAATAACTTCTAAACATGCCAAAGAATCAAAATGCTCAATCCACAGCTTTGCTAGGAGAGGAGCTTGGTAGGCAGAGGAAAACTTCTGATAAGACACTTCGTTCCCCACTTTCCGCCAAATTCTGGAGCAATAAATATACAGGTTTAAAACTCTTGAAATTATCTTTGATGATTGAATTATCAATTAATTCATTCATGTAAGACTGAATCTGTCTTATATCATTATGTAATATTTTTTCTAGCTACGTGCCGTATGCCGCCACTCCGGATTTTCACTTCTCCATTTAAAGACTTCCGTTCTCCCCTTTATTATTATTTACATTAGACTCTACAAAATATTAATAGTTGGTTGGTGTATAAAATGTTTCAATATTTTGTGCCAAGTATATAAGTAAATAAGTAAAGTGCTGCCATCTAGTACGTAACCAGATTACTAATTCATTAAACATACATATCTATCTACGTAGAGGCAACGGTAATTTTAAAGTAAAACAGTGGCTCCATAAAAGATGTCGCTAGTATCTTTTGTAAAACACAATTTGCTTAAAAGCCAAAAAGGAGAAACCAAAGAGAAGTTATTTATATTTTACAATTTTTATTTTTTTTATACATTTTCAATTGGTGAAATCGAACCCACAAGCTGTCGCTTTTAAAGTCACACTCTTGTACTCCTGCGGCGTAACTGGCCTAAAGAATTCGTTAGAAATTGGAGAACGGAAGCTCCTAAATGAGAAAAGAGTGTCTTAACATTAGGTTTCCAGGTTCCTCCTGCTTTCCCTACTGTGTGCGGGATACAACGTGAAGCTAAAAAAATACTATATACCATATCGTACCGTGTGAAATCGTTATAAATAACATAAGTGGCTAAGAAAGCCTACAAGATAATTGACCATAAACAAATTAAAACTGCATATCGAATTGATGCATTTAAGAAATCGAGCTTTTAATATTTAAATTTTAAAACTTAATCGATGTGAAATTCTTCATAATACAAACCTGTTTTTCCACTTTTACTATCGAGAGAAAGAATAAAATATAAGAATTATAAAATAACTAGCCTTTGTTTCTGGTTTCGTCGCGTGAAGTGTATGAGAAATGACTTGTTGGAGGTGGCTGAGGAAACCTTGATCACAGGTATAGTCGGTTCCTTTGTGTCAAATACCTTGTTATCGGATCTAGAAAATGAAAATATTACCTATTTCATTTCCTCGAGTGGGAATCGAACCTACAACCTTTCGCGTTTACATTTCTACAATGCCTCCAGAATTTGGAGGTTAACACTAGGCTCCCTCTGCTTTCCCTGCCATACAGCGTGAAGCTGAAATAAAAAGTATAATCAAATATTCTATTGTCGGAATAGTCCCTCTAATTACTTTGAGTTCACTTGAAACAAAGGGTATTAATATAAAACCTTTAAAGATATTAGATATATACACTTACTTCTCGTATAGAAAATGTTTCAATTACACAATAAGATCGTCCTAATAACAACTTTATCCATACAAATGACATCATTTAAGAAACGTACCATTCATAAATAACTTTCAAGTATTACGAAACATCATGTGTGTAAGTTAATTTAACTGATGATTAAGGTATCATTTAATGGTGTTTGTTATATCAACTGGTACATTGACCTGACTTCACTTAGTATACATTTTTTAGGTTCACGCCGTTTCCCGCACACAGCAGGGTAGGCAGAGGAAACAGTAGGAACCTAGTGTTAAGA
>FAPJ01001040.1:5196-16638 GCA_001485985.1 Heliconius ethilla aerotome | reverse complement strand
TTATACTTAGCGGGATATACCCGCATACAGCAGCGTAAGCAGAGGGAACCTGGGAACCTAGTGTTAAGTCAGTTCTAATTAAGACTGTGTTTCTGTCGAATTCTGGAGGTATTGCATGTGGCGGAACTCAACGCCGCACTTGGTCTCGTTACTTAAAAAATATTTAACGGTAAAAGGTTTTTACTTCCTAGGTTTTACTGCCTATCCTGAAAATGAAAGAAAAAAATATGTAAAGTGTAAATTATGTACTTAAGTAAACATATAATATTAATAAAATTTATTGTTTCAATATTATATTTCATTTCTCTCATAAACGTTTACGTGCATATAAAATTTTACGTGACTCCTATAGGTTTTCTATCCAAAACCATAATATTTGTACTTCTACATCTGGGACCCTTTTTCTATAAAATGGGGTGCAAAAATCAGTTTCATCTCGTTAATCTAGCCCAGATGTGACTTTCGCTGTAATATTGTCGTACACTACTGCCTAATAGAAGACATATTTCAAAGTAACTATTAACACGTACTCACTTGAGGAATAATGGATGCTTCGTGAAAACTTCTTATACCTATATTTAATATATAACACTTATATTGTGACTAACAATATATTTGAGAAAAACTGCTCATTAACTTAGAATATTATTAAAATAAGAACTGAAATTTCATGTAAATTTTTGACAGCACGATTTAAGCCAGTCTTTTAAAATTGGTTCAAGATTAAGTCTTTATATAGATTTTACAAGTGTCGTCATCACTTCTATATTAATTGTGTACATATACAAATGTAAATGTTTATGTACATATATAACAATATGGCAAAGCTTTTATTTTTTCTTCTTCTAAACTTAAGAATATTTATAACTTACTTACTAACTAATTTATAAATAACTTAATAACATTATATATACGAGTATATAACCAAAATTCTCGTAATAAAAATATACATTAATATCACTTTTAGAAAAAATCTTATATAGGCTAAAACTAAATATAAAAAAAATCTATTTTTTGTTATAGTGTAATATATAAACACAGTCTAAGGGGAGGCTTTTAGGGTACGTGTGCTTACATAATAACAGATGATTTGTGAAACTGGAGATTGTCATCTACCCTCACATTTTAAAACACTTCTTCATTTAAATTTAAATATAAATGGAATGTTTCTGATAAAATTTTAATTTGTTAAATGTACAGGCAACAGATGATATCATGAAAATCTGAGAGCATCATGCCACAGTAGGATAACGACTGACAGTAAATATCACTTGTGGGTTCCATCGCCACTCAGAGGAATTATTATAATTACTTACGTTATTGTTACTTCCTTTGCTGCTTTGTTAAGACTAAATGTAGCGTTGAGTTCCGCTGCTCAATACGCAATGTCTCAAATTCAAAAACAAAATAAGGAACAGAGTGCCTTGACACTACGCTCGCGTAGCTAAATGGAACAATGCGGGAAAAGAAAAAAATATTATAATAGATATTCATTTCATTCATTCATTTCTTTGCTCTGGTAACAAAGCAAAGCGCGGCGTTGAGTGCCTCCAAAATTCGGTAGGTAGGGAACGGAAATGTCTTAATGGGAACGGAGTGACTTAACACTAGGTTCCTAGCTTCCTTTTGCCTACCCTGCTATGTGTATTAATATATTTAATTATGTATTAAATATATATTTAATTAAGTATTAAATTCAACTAATGTGAGTAGGTACTTGTATTTATTTACTAAAAATAAGCATAATTAAGAAAATAAGTTAAGCTTAATATTTAATTATTTTCAACAACACTCAATGTCCGTAAAGTTTTGTAATTTATCCACTTCTACTAATCGATGTTTAGGCGAGATGAATAGAAAGTTAGCTTTAAAGGGCTGATTTGTAACATTAAATTCATCAAGAAATTACAAATTGTAAAAGGAGAAATTTGTAATTTTAGATAATTTATCCTTAACGACTGAACTTTTAAAATATTTGCCTAAGATATTTTCAAATATAATAATTGTTATTTGTCGTAATATATATTGAATTTAAGTTTGCGTTACTTTTATTGAGGAATTCTTATATGTATGTTTTAATATTTTAATGGCTGAGTAAGAATTGAACTCACAACCATTGTTTTAAAGGCCTATCCAACTATCATGTATTACGGTATTTCAGAACATAAAACAACTTAATAATAATAAGTTTTAATTTTAATTGCGGATATTCTGGCAGAGTATCAATATCAGTGAAACGTAAAGAATTGTCCACCCGAAGGAAAGCGTGCTATTAAATTAAGTTTATATTAAACCCGGTTCGGCGCACTTGACCGATTTGACGGGAAATTTCTGCAACAGTTATTTTCATTAATCTCGTAATTCGATTATTCGATATGTGACAATATTAAATTGTAGTCCAGCTTTAGCTTCACGCTGTATCCCGCACACACCAGGGTAGGTAGAGGGAACCTAGTGTTAAGACACTCCGTTCCCCACTTGCCAAATTCTGGAGGTGTTGCGTTTTGTGGCGGAACTCAACGCTGCCATTTGCCTCGTTACTTTGAGGAGGACAAGTCTGTCGCGCCGCTCCTGGCCTCAATTAAATAATCATATTCATTAAATTTTTAATCTTCAGAAAGATTTAACACAAATTTAAATAACAGCAACTGTTTAAGTAAAAAGCTTTTACTATCCATTTACAGCTTAAAAGCCAGCGTGAACCTGTTTCGCATCTGTTAAGCACAGATAATCACCAGCATCGTGTATTGTCTCTGAGAACAATCGCGTATTTATCGAGATTGTTTGTTGGACGAACGCGGCCAAATTCATTATTCAATACATTTTCGAGCTAATTCAACTAGCTTCCTAAGCTCCTTTCGATAAAGTCGGTAATAGCTTAAAGTTTTAAGCTAATGGATTTAATAAATTTTATTTAATAATGGGGGGTTTTGTACAAATCCCTATCTAAGTGGCTATACAAGAGCCGATATTCATGTTTCGATTGTAGATCTTTAGTTGTTCTAAATCTATTTTATTTTGTCATTGTCGTTTGTATGGAAGAAATAAATTATTAGGTAAACGTAAATAAGTTGGCAATAAACACTCTTTGAATGAACCTACTTGATGAATCATAGTGAATTTAACAAATATGCATGAAATATTGGAGTACTGTCTAGGAAACAAAGAAAAATGTTTTATAAATGTGTTTATGAGAATAAATGTATTTAAACGTAATACGAGTATATTATAGTTACAACTTTGGTGTAGGAACACAACAACTTAATGCGTAAACACGCATTCCGCGTGCGAACACGTGAACGCACGCAATTGAAATGAAGTTTCCCTACATCCTATCTGTCTTAACCTTAAAATAAAAAAATAGGAGACCAGATGTGGCGCAGGCGTACTGGCGTGTGACTGTAAACTTGACAGGTTGTAACACTCGAGAAAATTAAATATGTATAATTTGCATTTCTTTTCGCTTTGGTTTCGAGGCAAGAGCGGCGTTGAGATCCGCAACACACTATACTTACAGAATTCAGATGTCTAGAGAATCATAGTTGGCTGTATAAGTATTCCTTTCACACGTGTCCCTTGAATTTTACAAGAGCCGCGAGCGACCTATTTCCCACATATTGTCCTTTATTGTTAGCTAAGAGGAAAACATGCTTCACGTTGACCATTAGCGCGTTTCCCTCTAAAAATATATAAGTTTTGTTTTGTATTTAAGAGTTTGCTTACTTTGTTGTGAATAAAATAATTAAGAGCTTAGCATATAACAATACTATTAGAATAAGGGTTATTTTATCAGTATTATAATTTAGGCCGAATAGAAATTTATAGAGTGAAAAACTAGTGTCCAAAACACCCCATTTAGTAATTTCCGAAAATGCAAGAACATAGGTAGGACACCTCCCACCACTTTCTACTCTCTTAAGTTAGTGTTTTCATATAACAATAATGAATGATTTGAAAATGTGAGGATTTGCGATATCCGCCATTCACAATCCTGTTTTTAAAACTTTCCCATCGAAGTTGTCGCCATTTTATTTAAGATCGTTTCACAAAGTTTGATTTACATTTGTGTATAAGAAAATGGATCTTTTGTTTGGTAACTTTTTCAATGTTTGCTGTTTTCTTTCTTTTCAAATATTTTGTGTAATGAGTTTCAAATATTTAGGATTTTTTTAATCATGACATCACATTGGGTTCACAGAATTTGGCGGAATATGGTTAGCGGAATGTTATAACACTGGGTTCTTCTGCCTTCCCTGCTATGTGTGGGATACAGTATGAAACTAAAAAAAAACAATTAAAAAAAATATTCTCTGTTCATAAAGTATTTTTTACTAGTCCTTTATCAGTTCCTTATAGCTAAAATTTCTGTAAGTAATTTTCTAGAACATTTTCATTCAAAGCATTGTAATCATTAAAGATTTTTTTACCCACTACTTGCAGAAAAAGCTACTTTTATCGTAGTCTCATAGTTGATGACCGCTCGGTCCCGCATAGTGTCTTACGAGGGTCAGTGATTGATGATAAGCATGACAACACACTCTACTGTCTCTGTTAACGATTTTATAGTACAAAAATATCCTTGTAATGTAACATCTTTCAGCTTTGAGGCCAGATAACGTATTGTATATAGGACTATAGGAGTTATACCTAGAAGGAACCATAATGAATGGTAGAAATGATGCCAGAATGACTGGACATTTTAAATATAAAATATTAATTTGAGGCCAGTCAAGGCGCAGGGATACAAGCGTGTGTTTGCAATCTACAGGTTGTGGGTTTGATATCCAAGGAAATGAAATACTTAATATTTTGTTTTCCTCGCTCTAGTTTAGAGGTTAAGCGCGGCGTTGAGTTCCGCCATTTACGCAAAACCAAAGAATTCCGATGACAATGGAAAAGGGAATGTCTTAACACTAGCCGTACTGTGTGTACATAACATTAAGCTAAAAAATATTAACAATAAACCAAGTTCGATAGTCCGCCCGATAATTGAATTCCTTGTATTTGTAATGGCTAAAGTTATAATAATGAACGTAATGGGCTACGTAAAATAACATAAAAACCTTTATTCAATTGAAAAGCATAACTTTTCTCTGTTAAATAAAAGCGAAAAATATTTCTCGAAAAAATCACGAAATGATTTTCATTGGAAAAGTTATTTATTTCGCGAAAATCCTTTTCTATACAAATAAATGGGTCGCAATCTCATTATTTTGTATTAAAAGTTTTAGTCGATGTTTAAATTAAGTCGCGGTACCAGATCTTTCCATTTAATTTCCGGACTAAATTCCCGAATAACAAACAACAAAAGAGAAAATTGAAGTATCGACATCGACAAGTATTGAAAGAGTTCTTTGAATATTATTTCTGAACAGGATGAACGATTTATTACTGAACTACTGATTGCTTTTCATTTTTACATATTTTTTTTACTTTAAGTAGGTAGATTATATTTTTAGGGGTTCCGTACCTTAATATTAAATATCGTCCTTGGAGCACAGAAAAAATCAATCATGCATTTTATACGAATTTCGCGGCGTAATCAAAACCAAAACCCAAAATACAAGTATATGGGTACTTCCCAGGGACCTAGAACTATAAAATTTGGCACCAAGTGAGATCTTACAATATAAATGAAGGTAATAATCTGAAAAGTGAAAATTTATAGGTTTTTCATAAAAAATATTACAAACTTATATTTGTAATTCATGTCATACAAAATGAATGCAAACTCCCGTAAACTTAAGTTTCTAAACTTTTACAAGTTGTAGTTCCAATAGATCTATTATCTTAAAATTGGTACTGAATTCTCGGTGGGCAAGTCCGACTTGTATTTGACTGTATTTTATTATTTTCTTATTAATACCTATCTACCTCCTTCTTTGTACAAACTAGACTCTCCCCCCAAATATTTATAAATAGTAACTACCACCCAAAGATTAATAGAATATTTGTTGAATCACCCGTGAATCGAGAATATTAATAACATTTTAAGTCACGTTTTTCTAAAGAAAGTTCTAAAGGTTAAGGACAGTTTTGTATTAAAGTGCCTCATCTGAGATATTACAAAATGTGAAGAAAAGATGAGTTATTACTCAGCGCCTAACTTCAAAGTTATGTCAGAAGTTCTAAAGTAACGAACCATGAAGTATAAGGCTTACAGAAACTCGCGTAAATTAAGTAAATTATTGCAAAAATTAGCAATATTATATTTTTTCTAAATAAGATTAATATATTTGTTATTATTTTAAAATGGCTATTTTTTATTTAAGTATGCCCATAGATACATCTACGAGCAGTGGAATCGTCGTTGGAATATATTATTATTACTTTTTATCACAATATTTAAAAAAAAAATGAAAAAAAAAACTTTAAAAGTTTCACTAACTAATCTAAATTTAAAGTTTAATGATAATCTACAAATACAAAAAATATATATTATTCATATTGTTAAAAAAATATGAAATTCAACATCAAAATACCGAAAGTTTTAAATCGAATAAACATAGCCTCGCAAGTTCGACGGTCTTCCGGACCTAAACGACAGTTTCGCGGAATAGCCTAGAAAATATAGCTTTCTGGTGAATTGTTTATCGAAGACGCCTGAAACTAACTTTTTATTTTTCAAACTATCATTTTTATTTTTATTCCTTTTATAAAGTGGTAAGAATAACGTTATAAATGGTGAATAAATAAAATAAATAAATCAGTTTCACGCTGTATCCCGCAGCAGCATGCATACAGCAGGGTAGGCAGAGGGAACCTAGTGGAGACATTGCATGTTGAGTGGCAGAACTCGACGCCGCGCCGAGGCAAACCTCGTCACCAGAGCGAAGAAATGGAAATATAAACGTAAATAAATATTACTACTAAGTTCAAATTTCATATAAAGTATAAAGTATCCAAACATAATTTTTACATTAAACGCATATATCTTCGCACTGACTATGAAAATGCAGAACAAATGGAATATTTATCTTGGACATCTTGATTTATGTAACATTCACGTTACATTTTCTATTTTATTTTTCTTATTGTACTATTTTAAAAATATGATACCTACACGTATGTTTCAATTTACGAAAATATGAATAACGTTGCCTGACGTATATTTATACTTCGAAATATTTTTCATAAAAACTATTATTTATTTATTTGCCAGAAAAACAATAAGAGTTTTTTAAAATTAGTACGTTATTAAACTTATTCTGTATTTACCTATTAGTCTGTGAAAGATAAATATGTTCAATAAATAATAGAGAGAAATGATAGTTGGTTTGGAAGCTATTACATTGTAGATATAAATGTTTCCCATAAATAAGGAATTTCGGGCGAAAAGCAGAGAAAGAAATATTTTAGATAAAGTTCTCTCTCCGTTCATCAGCATTTCAAAGTCCACTGCTGGACATATGCCTAATTTTTGGATCGTAACAGATTAGGCTAGACGTCGTCGGTTTCCGCCATATTTCTGAAGGAATATAATTTTGTCATATAAAAAGTATATTCTACCACACGGTGGGCAGAGAGCCCACCCCCTAAATATAAAAGATAAAATACTACTTTCAACATTCTTAAAGCATGTCATTTAATAACTTCCCTTACATTTGTTTGAATTCTTAATCTTAAGGATTGCCACTTTTTCCCCTGAAAAATTGGATATGATCCAAAGTAGTCAGTCTAAGAAGCTTTAAAAGACTAGATTTATTGGTTCAATCATCTTTGCATTCTTAAGGAAAACCACTTCATGAAACTTCAATTATATTATAAAAAATTGAATGAACTTTTTTGAAAGTAATTAAAAAATATTTCTAAAAAAAAAATAAAAAGGAGAACTGAGAAAATTATTTCCTTGAACCTTCAAAGGACTGAAAAAACAGCGTGTACAGGAAAATATGATATAAATATATTCGATAAGTATATTTTTTAAGATAAATAACATAATATTGACTTTATCTTTTTAAATGGTGATGTCAGTGAGATCTCGTTAAGCTGGTCATGATAGCGTTCATATATTGAATAAACCATGAGTTGTTTTCAATTAAGCGTAAAAGCCTTCCGTCATAAAAGCGGGGCCGGGCATAATTGACGTATGTTTGTGTGAAATTATGTTTTTATGTGCATATTTCTATAAGAATGCAAGTACAATAATATATATTATTTTATTGTAAAAGTGAAGTTAACATCTTTATTTACTTGAAGGCTATTTTTTGATATTAGAGAAATAAATTACCTCCAGGTGTTACTGCTCGAACCATATCTTGTGTTGAAAACTGTAAAAAAAATCTAGTATATAAGCGAAAAATAGCTTTAAATCCGTACAGTTTATAAAAAAAAACTTATAATATTATGTTACAAATAACCTAACTGTTGCATATTTTAGCATACATACTCGTAGTACGAAACGTCAAATTTCTCGTTGAGACAGTAACTATCTAACTTACATTTCACAAGAGCAGTTAAACTGAAATGAATTCTGACTGCCGAGGATGAGGATTACGAAGTTTAAGAGCCACTGAACGAACTGCTAACCCTTGTTCGTTTAGTTGTCGAAATGTACGTTGAACTTTGGAGTCTATCTATCTATTTTGTAAAAGAGACGATCTTTAAATGAAAGGGATTTGTGATAAATGTTAATTTTTTACTTTAAATAGCAAATTTAGTTGTATATATCTTTATAATAAAATATATATATTTTTTTAATAAAATATTTTTTAATAAAATATTTTTTTCTGCCTCAGATTTTTTAATATGACACATAACTATACCCGGTTAGTAGCGATATGACACTCCGTTTCTACCTTCATTTATCATACAAGCTTGTGCGAGTAAAAGAAAATAATTCATTGAATTCATTCATTCATCGAAAATGAACATAAATATTTGTGTGAAGGTGTAATATATGCACAACATAGACTTTTGAATTCTTCGACTGTATTTAGGTCACGTTTTGTTTTCAAGTGGGTACTAAAACATTAGGCTAGACTTTCTCGAATAACCATAGTTTATCCTTATCTTCTATAAATCTCGTAAGATGTACCATATATTTTACCTATTCTACCTTTCTAGAACGATGCAATTATTAGGTAGAAAAATCGAAGACCAATCAAGAACTGAATAGCGAAATTCAACAATCTACAGAATTCAAACCCGCTAATTATCTAATCTAACGTGTATCGATATGGTGATGTATCTATGCAAATTTATTTTCATTTATTAATTTAAATGTTCACTTAAATAAAATATATTTAATGAAATATATTATTTAACGTGTGTATTTAGATATTTAAATACAATTAAATAGTTAAACAGCACCTGGTAAAGCAAACGTAACTTTTAGCCATATTCTGTACAACACCATTAAACAAAAAATATAACAAAATTGCTACAATGTCTTACAAGATAAAATTACAATATAAATGCATTCCTTGGGAATTTTATCGCAACTCGTAACTTCACACGTCCATCACAGCGTTTACTTACGGCCATGCTTCTCAACTGTCACAAACTTTGTGTATACAGGACAAGAATGGTATTTTTTTTGGAAATTCTGCACTAACTTTGTATTTTCTAGCTTTAGGTGCTTGTATGTTAATTTCATAATAAATAAACGCTATTTTTTTGTATCTAACCTAATTATTAACCTGTGAAATAAATCTTAAGAGTTCTGTGAATAAATAACTCGCATTTTTCACTCTCTCTTCTCACAGATTTGTCCCCAACTCTCTCTTATAAAATATACTAAGACTAATATTAATATACATTTCTATATTAACAATGACAATTCCATTAAGGAAGGCCTCGTTATACGACTTCGTATCCACGCTTTGGCTTTAGCCATAGTTTAATCCTTTGCAACCCATATAATAATAGCGATCGCTTTCTATGGGGATAGGACTATGGCGTCTTATCCATTGTCATTGTCATCAAATGCAAGGTAGTTTTCCGGTAGAGATTCTATTTTGTGTTCACCTTCAAATAATAAATAATAAGCTTATTTTTATATATTTTTAATGGTGTAACAATGTTTTAGGTCTTTCAATTCAATTCAAATATATTGACGTCTAATTTGCTCGACTATCCATATAACATAATAATATTTTCTTAATTCATTCTAGTAGTTCCTGAGTTTAGCGCGTTTAACCAAAGACACTCGTGTACTCGAACCTCGATCACAATTAAAATCAAATAAATAACTTATATTAGATTTCTCAAAGGAAAAATATCTATGTCGCCATCCATGTCTTCACTGACAGCCTTTTAGGGGAAATTTATAATGGTAGTTTCCATTACCCGAAGTGGCTGTCTGAGGGCTGATGCATGACGCACTCGTGAGAAAATATTAATAAGACCGCCTTCCTCGAGTTCTACTTGGTAGTAGCTTTGGAGCTTTGTGGCCTACTTCTTGGAGTCGAGCACGTTCTAAGGTATATTAGTATTTCCATATTAATTATAGGATTTAATTGAATTGTATTCATATATTATAACAATAGAGTATAAGTGTTTATTGACGACTGTAAAGCTAATATACGTAAAAGAAACCAGACAAAGCCTTAAATTACTAAATTCTTGTCAATAAGTTAAGTATTTAATAAATGGGAATCGAACCTATAATCTTGACTTAGAAATAGGAATTGCGAACAACTATTATACTCTTAGATCAATCAGCACGTGAATAATAAAAAAAACCGACCGGACATTAACTAAATTAATACATTCAGTAACATTAGCGCCATCAAGACGGTCACTGGCTTAACAGTTATAAGGGAACAAAAGAATGGATATACATACGCGCTAAAAACACAACCCTCCTTTTGGCCGTCGTCGCTGTCGGGTAAACAATATACAGTTCTAAACTGAATAGAAATATTATATTAATCTATAGTACTACCTAAGTCATAAATTAAACTGATTCATACAAAAAGTAAGCTTATCTGGCAGACCACATAATTAACTATAATGAGACCGACGTACTAGGCCGCAGGCTGGCGGAATTTAAATAGGTTACAATTAATACTGCAATATTTTCGACTAGCACAGTGTTTTTGTTGTTAGATATACGTACCTATATTATATAATTAAATGCATATTTATCATTTATCAAAAGCGACATAGATCTAAAGTAACTCTGTCTTTTACGCAGTCAGGCCCAAACCGCTAATTTAATTGTGTTAAAATATGAATATTTTAATATAGAGATACTTGAGGGTCTCGGGATGAACATAGGATACTTTTTTCTCATATTTGTAATATTATCGATATATACCAATATATTAAAATACTTATTAATTTGACATGCAATTTATTCTGCCATGTTAATAACAACCGTCGCTAAGCAACGATTTGCAAAGAATGTTGTTGTTAGAAAACGTCACCCAAAATGAGCTTGCTTAACGCATCTCTCTATTGAAAACTGAAAATAATTTCATAAATATATTTAATAAA
>FAPJ01001035.1:0-10344 GCA_001485985.1 Heliconius ethilla aerotome | reverse complement strand
AACATTTTTGTCTATTGAAAATAGAATAAAATCAAAGTATAACTTTCAAACATTGCCTGCCTGACTGTCTTTGAATGAGGCAAAGCTCTTACAAAAGTTATATTGCTTCATAATAAGAGAAATAGGCTGTGTCATAACAAATAAATGTCACAGTTTCCGACAATAAAAACCTATCAAACGTCGAAGGATCACAACTTATTACTGAAGCAAATGAACCGATAATAAACTTACATGTTTGTATAGAGACAGTGTAGAGAGACCTCTCAAAACGTACGAAGATCGAGGTTCCCTTTGAATTTACAAGGAGAGGCGGTGGTTTCAAAGGTCAGGTTAGACCGGCAGCTTTCACTGTAGAAATTCATACAAGATAGGGCGCCTTCCGCCGCGACGTTAGTTGTTATGTCGAGGAAATAGACCCCCAGTAGTGAACGGAAAAGTCGAAGTGAAGATCCCCAGTCTCACTGCTAGCACTGCTTTCATTATGGTGGATGTGTAAACAAGAATAATAACGATACACACGATCGTACTGTTCAAATAACTTTGTCGTATTTGTTATATTAGTTTCACGCTCTATCCCGTGCACAGCAGGATAGGCAGAGATAATCTAGTGTTAGGACACTGCGTTCCCCAATTTCTAAATTCCGGAAGCATTGCGTGTCGAGTGGCGGACACCATAGCTTAAAAATGAAAATATAAATTTAAATTAATATTTAATTTTGTCGAATGGAGAATGAACTCACAACCATTTGCATTTGCATCGGAAACTTGTGCCCCTGCGTTTCGACGTGCTTCTATTATTTTAAATGGTTAATGTTTGCCTCCATTTATTTAATAACGTATGTGTGGTAATAACTAATGTAATGCAATTATTGTTTTGATTGTATATGAAAATAGGAATTAATTAATAGATTGTACTATAGTGAAATAATATTGATATGTTCTTCATAGTCTATATATTTACGAATAGTTCTTTGTTCACATCTGCAGGTACTCTATTTCTTTTCTTATTTCATATGTTTTTCTTCTCTTGTTTTTTTTATTGTCATGACATTTTTTGTACCAAAATAAACGGAAAAAGCTTACAACCTTAGAACAGTTTTTCCTTTTAAACAAAATAAATAATTGTACAACATATCTAGACACGAACTAAGCATTACAAAAACAATAAATATACCTTACCCACCTAACACTTAAACACCGAAGTAAAAGGATATTAAATTAAGAAATATCATATAATACATTTCACAGAGTATTACATTGCTAGGTACTCCCAGCGTGGTTTTACTAAAATTGAACTAACTATTCGTCCGTGTGGAGCCGAGTACGTATTAGTCAAAGCTTTGTGTCGCTGATTTATTTACTCTGCGTTCGCCTTTAAAAGCGGTGGTTGTGCATTTCTATTTTCACAGTATCATCATTTCCTTACGAATAAAGAAATTAATCTGTGTGTTGACGGAAATACGTTTTAACGATTGAATTAATAATTCTACTATTAGTATTTATTTGTGGCTTTGGTTAGGTTTTAGATTTTCTTTCTTTGTTCATATTATTTATGGTTTCTTTTGTAATTCATTTGTTTTTAATTTACAATAATTAATGAGGGGTTAATAAATTTATGTACTGTTATATATAGAAATTGTCATTTGTAGCTAAAATTATTGTTTATTTTAGCTAAAATTGTTTTGTTTTATTATTTATTTAATATTTCTGTATTTCATGATATCTGCTTTGGATGTAGAGTTCTGAGGCTCAGTCTTGTGCCAAATGCAGAGACCGAAGTTTACCCGTTGCAAATTATGTAGGTATATGGTATTTGTATGATCTTTTAAAGATAGTAAAATCTAAATTCTGACGAACTATTAGTTATAAGAGACAGTCTCGAAAAGGAGAAAATCTTTTTATATTTCCCTTTTCATTATTTTTACCTTATAGCATCATTTTTCTCGTTAATTGTAACAGTAGCAACATATAAAGGATAAATTTAAAACAATGAATTTATTATAAGTTTTATATTATTATTGTTACATTATTATAGTTATTAAATGTAATTAGCAAAATGAAAACGGTGGTAAACATTTAAATACAAGAAGCCGATTTTCTTGTTTGTTTATAAAAATTAATGTAAAATTAAAATACTTTTATAACCTAATATGGATTATACTAAAACTATTAATTTTTATACGCAATTGACTCTTCTTCTTCCTTCTTGACTGCTTGAATCAAGACTAAAGACATCACAGCGTTGATTATCTAAAGACAAAAAAATAATAATTAAGTTTTATTATTTTAATTCTTAATTTCTTTGTTAAAACTTCATTGGCCGTTTTTTTATAAATTTTATCTGATTTATTTAAAAAATGGTGCTGTTTTACACTATTAACACCAACAAAATAATAAGCTAAGTGATTTAGCACTCAATTTTATTTTGTTTACCCCTTAGAACTGTTCACAGCGGTTTACCGCTTTGTCTCCCGTGAAGTACTCTCAAAGGCACAGAAATGGAATCTGCATCTCCTGCACTGCATTTCATCCCAGTATCCAGACACTATACCCATTTGCATAATAATACTTACGCAAATCATGCAAGCAGCCAGAACAATGCCTGCCAGCCACCCCGTTTTGCCTTCCAAATACCAGGTGAGCTCGTCAACACAGCCGTGGAAATATGCGTTGCCAGTAACTGAATCACGGCATTCAGATGGTAAAGGCTTGTTGAGATTTAGATAATCCATTGCGCCGTCGGCCCCGCAACAGCCGATCTGGTGAAAAAATATTTATGGAGGTGACTGTGAGAAATTAGGTTGAAAAATAGTTTCAGGTTTTTTCGCCTTATCTGCTAAGGCGAAAAAAATTAATGCTTTATGTTTGTGCGAGTCAGGAAATTGAAGTGGCTATTTTAATATAGTCATTCTCTGTGCGGGAATCGAACCTACAATTATCACGTTTACAGTCAGATGGTGTCTCATTGTTTATATATATATTTGTGTATTTACTTAAATCGAATTTGTAAATAATTTTTACTATTAAAATATCCAGAATGAAAAAAATATATGAGATAAATATTATTTACCATAACATACACTAATACCTTAAAATAAAAAGCTGCTTTCTAAAAATATCTCATCAGGTCTTAGTTTTCCAGTCACTGTTCTAATATAGTGAAATAGTTATGTAGACTTTGATAATTTCTTTAAACGTTTTAGTATGTACTTATATGTGTCGTATCAATTTAAATCTGTTTAAAATATATTAAGTCTATTAACCCGCATTGAAC
This sequence comes from Heliconius ethilla aerotome, assembly GCA_001485985.1. NCBI lineage: Eukaryota > Metazoa > Arthropoda > Insecta > Lepidoptera > Nymphalidae > Heliconius > Heliconius ethilla. The sequence continues at coordinate 7,070 of FAPJ01001035.1, read as the reverse complement.
CCGCAACCATTACTTTCACTGTCTAAGAAGGCTCAAAAACGTAATCAACTTTATTAAAAAAATAGTGCCTAATTACTTCCAAATCTCCAACACACAGGTGAAAATCAAAACGAATCGGATGTTGCCATCACCAGATTTTTGCTCCAATATTCAATTGCACATCGAACCGTACGAGTCGCCAGGGTCATTTGATTAGTACCGACGTTTCTACCTCGCTTCAACTTCCACTACCCATTTACCGAATGAGTTTTGGGCGACGTTTGATTTTCACTCGATACTTCAGAAAACATTGGCCAGATAAAGAACTTTATGGGTCAGTTTTATCTAATCCTGTATTTTTGCCCAGGTGGTGGAAGGTAGAGTAGATAATGATTTTGGGAACAAGGATATTGAAGATTTTGTTGGAACAGTCCATATTTTTTTTATATTATTCTGATTTAAAATAAAAGGGACAGAGGGAACCTAGAGCTAAGACACTCCGTTCCCCACTTTCCTCCAAGTTTTTAACCATTGCAAAAAACAGGGTACCTTATTTTTTATGCAAAAGTCTCATCTAATAAAAAAAAAAAATAACGTGAGTTTTTACATACCCCTTCTTGCACCATCCGAAGAATAGTCCTACTTCCTTCGTGTTGAGGGTTATTTATGAGTCTTACGATGACATCTTTAATGAGGGGCTGGATGCTTGAGTCGTAAGTCGAGAAATCCAAAACAACACACGCACCGACTAGGCCGAATACGAATAGTGCTATTTGCGTTGCTATATACTGGAAAATAGAAAATTGTGGTGTTAGGTTGCGTTTCATTGAACATATAATAATAGTTTTGAATAATGAATATTTTTTTTAGCTAGCATATTCACGCTGTATCCTGCATATGAGCGGGATAGGCAAATGGAACCTAGTTCTAAGACAGTCCGCTCTCGACTTTCCGCTTAATTTTAAGGCATTGCGTGTTGAACGGCGAATCTCAACGCCAAGCTTGTTCGTTTGCTTGTTAGTCGTTACCATATTAAAGAAATGAAAATATAAATAAATAATAATTTATTTTCCTGGAATCGAACCCACCACCGTTGCATTTACAGTCACTTGAGTTACTATGCCACGATGGCCTCTACCGATATTAAGTTGTTTATGAAAAATTTATGTACTTTATTGCTTTATAAGAATGTTGAGCTCTATTCTTTTTTCTTTATCAAATATGACCTCCATTTTCAACGATACTTAATTAAAGACTTAAATAAAAATTCGAGAGACTTCTCATTTTCTTTGAAATCAGATTACAATTTAGACATTCTAAGTTTGACTTTTTTATTATATTCTTGGAACAAAATGCGCTATAAGACATCATTAGTTACTAATTAGCAGTACTTAAAAACAAAATTGTTGATACCAACCATACTTTTACCTATTGAAGCCAGTCATGGCGCAATGGTGCAAGCGTGTAACTGTTCTGGACGAAAGGCGACAGGTTCTGGGTACGACTTCCATTAAAGGTAATGAAATATTTAACTTAGCTCGAGGCAAAGCGCTCCAGAATTCACAGAAAAATGGGGAGCGGAGTGTCTTAACACTAGGCTCCCTCTGCCTACCCTGCTACATGTAAGATACAGTGTAAAGCTAAAAAAAAATATAAAACGTCAAGCCTTTTCAATATAATATAAATACCATGAATAGCAGTTGGACATTTTCCATGAGAGCGGACCCGCATCCTAGAAAAGCGACCACCATGATGCCGAGTGAACCGATAAGAATTATATAAATGCCGATGAAATATTTTTGCAGCTCCAATATCCTCATCCACTCGTTGAAGCCCGGTTCTATGCATATCCACAGACATAGCGCGAATATTGAAACACCAAACAACTGTAAAGGAAATAGACAAGTTTAAATAATAAATTTTTTTTGCTATTCCATCGATGCTCGTAGCGCATTGGGTCAATATATTGTAAACATGACTGGACAGTTTTGGGTTCGATTCTTAGTTGGGGGAATAAATTATTTTCACTTTCTCTCTTCGGTATAGATAGAGCGCGACCTTGAGTTTCGCAACTAGACGCAAATGAAATACAGATGCGAAAGATATAAATTTTATTTGTTTATTCATTACTTCTTAATTAATTTACGAAGTTATTTTCGTATGGGAAATAAACAATTGACAGGTTACAATATTCTTATATTCTTGTATATGTACTTTTTCCACTTAATATTACATTACATTTCTTTTGACGGACAAAGTGAAAAACAACTAAACAGATAAAGTTCAAATAATATCTACTAACAAATTATTATATTCCACAAACATGACAAAACTTCATTTAAATCAAACATAGTACATCCTGTGGACAGTTATGGCGCCGTTATTCATTTTTAGAACGAAATTTATTCATACAAATGTCGAAACCTTCAATTCGCGTATCTTATAACGGATATTTTGACAATATAAATATAACTGCTAAATTTTCTTTTTTTTATGAAAAAAATATGGTAACTCATCACCCCCGCCCACGAAACCGTGTAAGACCAGAACTTTAATTTATGTTTCTTAATAAGATCCTGTGTAGGATACAGTATGAAGCTAAAAAATAATAAAACTGTATTCCAGAAAAATGGCATACAGAATGTCTTGATACCAGTTCCCTCCTAAATGGAAAAGCTTAGAAAATTAGAGTTTAACAGCTTACTTTGAAAATATACAAGCCGTTATTTTCAAGCAAGGTTGCTACAGTAGCTTATGCAGCAGCAATACAAAGCTTTTACCCTAACTGAGTTTCCATATTGTACAATCAAACCATTGTACGACTGTCAGCCTGTCACTATAAATGAATGAATCGAAACAGACAGTCGAATGGAAAGTATTGCCTTACTCATCGAGGAAGGGAATGAGATATTTGGTTATCACGTGATTTCATCTAATAGCCTTGTTTTTGCTTCAGTAAATTATATAGATAAAAGTTAGGCCTCTTGCCTCTCATATTTTGTTTACATCGTCGTGTTCCCTGATTACTTGTAGGATTTATTGCTCCGTTATAGTTACGAGCCAATTTGTGTAATAACAATATTGTTGGAACGTTATATATTTATATTATATTAATTAGAAGTATAAGATAAATATATATGAGAAAGTAAGAACATGTTAATCATTATGAATGTTCTTCAGAAGAACTGTCGTCAGAGCAATGCGGTAGCGGAAATAATTCTCATTTAAAATTGAACATTGTAAGCTTATTTAAAATAATAATTTAATAAAAAAATATTTTACTGCATCTGTCACACTGGCGAGACTGGCGTTCGAAATCAACAAGGACAAGTCTTTTATACACAATTGCATTTTGGAATTTTTCTTCTCTCTACATATTATTACTGCCTTGTCAGACCACAAACGAAATGTGAAATTATCTTTAAAATTAAGATAGAAAAGTGAAAAAAAAATATATTTATATTTTTCAAGACGCGAAACGTAACGTCCCTTTTTATACAATAAATTTGTGAAGTTACCTAGAATACTTCAGTATGCTAGAAACAGTTCGTGTAAAACAAAGTATCTGTTCTTTTGACAAATTATCCCACATCAACTATCAACAAACTTTCTTGCTTTTTTACAAACTTTTACAATGTTAAACAATGTTGGCTGTTTTCTTCTTCGTAATAGAATTTTTATTGCGAGCATCACTCGCCAATACTAAAAATTAAAGTTACTGTGCTATTTTCAGAATAGACTAGATAGATTGCTTTTGTTCAGAGTTGTTAAGTTCTGGAATCAACTTAAAACCTAACCTACATTTTCTAGATTATTGTGTTATTTTGGCCATAATAGCACGAGCAAATAAATCAAGCATAAAATAAATTAGGCAAATAAATGGAGAGAATTCAAACAATATTTATATCCATTTCAGTATGACAACCAACAAGGGACTATTATGCTAGTAAGTATTAATTGATCTTTTGTTAGTATTTATTTATTTAATTTTTTTTACCTTCACGCTCGACGTTACGGTATCAGAGACGAAGGGAATATAGAAGGGAAGGGAAAAATTTAATTCTTCCAAGTTGGATGCGAACTAAAAACCGTCGCGTTTAGAGACTTACGCTTTTGACCATAACAACCCCAATTATATTAATATTACAAATTAATTTATTTACATTGACATATTAAATAACTTTGTAAACGTAACAATATAGCAAGTATGAACAGTTTGTAATATTTTAGCTAGCACGTAAACACGAACAATAAACACTTCTACGAGCCGGCGGCGGCGGGGCGATGTACCGCTGTAATACATTACTAAATACAATTACGCATCTACCATACATACACAGTGGCTGTGAGATATTGCATCAAATAGAAACGTACAAATATTTATTACATTAGTCGAATTAACTGCTTGGACTAAGGCTCGTATGTATAAATCTACAAATCTGAGATCTATCTTGAGATGCCGTTTTTCAGCATCTTAAGATCGCTCTCAGTCTTGAAAGCGGTTTATAAGTACGAGCCTAAAACATCTCGCAATGTCTAAGCCGAAACAACAAAACAGTTGTAATAAAGCAAAAACTAAGAATCAGGTCGCTATACAAGCAGCGGGTAGTCTTTCAGAACGCTACATTATCTCACAAGCAAAAAAGAGCCATATCTACGCATCATTATACTTTGTCTGCAAAAACCTTTGTCGAGACAACCGCACTGCTCGCAATCCATTAGGGCCTCGCCAAATGACGCGGAAAGTTGACTTCTACGTTTGTTCCGTCTGCACTTGGAAAAATCATATAATTCTGGGGCCAACCGCTGTTAATGCTCGAATACATGCTTGCTTTGATAAATGGGCCAATCTGGGAACGAAGCTGGTGAACAAATAAATTTTGAACTAAGAAAAATTATTACCGTCACGTTAAGAAAAGTTGTTTTAAAGGCTCGTGTTGATATACGTGTTTGTATTCTTAAACTGCTACCATTTGATGGAATGACTTTGTTTTTTTTATACTTAATGTGAGGCGCGAAGAAGGAAATTTGAAGTTTTCCTCGTTGTAGAAGCCTTATTTGTGAATTCTAGTAGTGTGTGCTCGTATATTTCTTTATAAATAAATTAAAGCTTACGACGCGGTTTACAACTGCAAATAATACTCAGTGTGTCAAAAAACGAGAGGCAAAAAGATGAGATGAGAATTTATAACGTCGTGCGTAGAGCGTGGCAGTCGGCTTCTTGAATTACCTCGTAAGACATACGGAGGACGTAAAATGGCGAATATTTATGATGATGCTGTCGAAATAAAGACGGATGCTTTTTTAAATACACATATGTACGTATCATTTAAGATTAATTTAATTTCAACTATTTTCCCACAATGTTTAAATAAGCTTGTTGAAAACACAGACACAATTATATGGTTTTACTTTATAATATATTTTCTTTTTATAATTATTCCAATTTTCCAAGCTATATAGAATATATTATGCGCATTGTAGAAGCAAAAGAGAGACTTTTTGCGATCTTAAAAATTTATAGCATCATAAAAACCCACACCGCATTCGTCTGGCACACAAGCGGTGCTACGGTTCTTAGTACTTATATGACATTACAATGTAAATACATGAATATTTCGGACGTTAAATTTTATATTAAGCCATAGATTTTTCTATTCAGGGAGCTTCAGTGTTAGTATGATATCTCTTCTATAAGAATAGTGGTAAATTCTAAAGAAAGTTTTTATTTTCGCGTTGAGTGTATTGTCAAGAAGCACTATGCGGATGTGTCTACGGATGTGTCTCGATGTCACTTCCAGTGTAAAGCCGTCACTCGGTGCACAGGAACATCGGTGTATATCCTTAGAGACACCTGTGAAGCTGGAATAATAAAGAGTTTTACAACGTTTCAAAATGGGACTTTTTCTCGCAATTCAACCGCATCGTGCACTTAAGGGATTTGAATATCTTATAACGTCGGATTTATCCATTGTACGCAACTTTCTCAACGGTTTTGTTTCAAATTAAGTTTTTGAACGAGCACTTAGCGTCCATATTTGTTTTTTAAATTTGGCTAATCGTATGCCGAAGTGTTTGTTTTTGTAAAATTTACAATTTATTTTAAGATTTTTAATTTGATCATATTTCTTGATAAGAGGTGAGGTATAACGGCTTTGAGATTGTTGAAGAACATGTTTATAACATAAAAATCAATATTATCAAAAGCTGAAGAACCATGTTTCCTTTTTTTTCAGAAATTTCCCATAAATCAATAAATGGTGTTAACAATTCGACATAAAAGGTTAGCGAAAATTGAATTAATTTAATTAATATAACCTGAATATTTTCTGAAGCACGTAATCATCTAATTGAAAGCAACGAAGCAAGAACCTAAAGTTTTTCTGAGTTCAACGAGAGAGTTTCCTTTTTGACGATAAATATTAATTGCGTTTTGCATGGAAAATAGATAGATTTTGACATAGACATTTGAGTTAATATAATTATGGTCGTCTAAATATTACAGACAGATTGATTGATTTTCTCATAGCGAACTGTAGAATCGTTGTAGCCGAAACAATTATCCATTTATATGTTATGTATGAGTTCTCGTAGCTAAAAAGGAAAAATCTAAATCAATGATCTAATTTTATTTAGTATACCCCACACATAGCAGGGTAGGCAGAGGGAATGCTCATTGTGTGTTTAGTGTGCAGAGAATGAGTGAGTGTCTTGTTACTAAAGCGAGGAAAAATATTAAATATTTCATTTCCTCGAGTGATAATCGAGCCCACAACCTGTCGTGTTTACAGTCGCAGGCGTGTGCAATTCTTAACTCTGAACTCTACGTGATAGATGCCCAAAAAATAACAATGTAATTGACTTATCATGAATCACAATTACAGTGGGTACATGTATGGAATAACGAGCTATCTTATGTCAATAGGTTAATGTTGTAATTAAGGATCAATTCGATTATTCTAGTAAAACTATCTCGTCACAAAATCGTTGCTTTACAAAAAGTAATTTTAGTTGGCATCATTATTCATTTGTTTCATACAATTTTATTTCTTGCATGGGGATTGAATTCCCTTAGATATTTTAACAGACAT
>FAPJ01001016.1:1182-13322 GCA_001485985.1 Heliconius ethilla aerotome | reverse complement strand
ACCCACAACCGTCGCGCTACAGTCGCACCCTGGTGCCGCTGCGCCTTGCGCATTGTCCTTGGCCCTGCCTCGTGACGTCACGGCCCTGCCCTTCGTTAGCTAAAAGCCTAATGGCCGCCCGCCCTCCACTATCTGCTGAGCAATGAGATTAGTGACACAAGGACACTTGGGTTAGAGGTTGTGGTTCATTTTAGTGTCCAGTAAGTGCGACTATAAACACGACATAGTTGAGTAGCGGATCTCAACGTTGCACTTTACCTCGTAACCAGAGCTATCAAATGAAAATATAAAATATTTAACTTCTTGGAATTGAACCCGCAACCTGTGGCGTTTGTGCCCTGCACCACGAATGGCTTCTAATTGATTCGTATCTGTCAGCAAAATTGCATGCGCTTAATGCAGTGTCGCGACAGGCGAGTAATTGGGGCTTTCCGAGGGGAAACCCAGCGCTCGATATTTTAAGCCCCACTCGAGTTATGCTTACTTTGTGCGACACTTTGTTACGTTGTACTTTAATTGTTATTGTACTTTATTGAATTTCAGATTTTAAATAGGAATTTCTTTGTCTCACGTCTCCATCATTTATTAAATGAGTTTAGAGAGAGATCTACTGAGATGATACGAATTACTAAGGAATCTAATCTCAAGACAGTGGCAGAATTCAACGCTGAGAGAAAATGAATGTAATGGATTGCCGCGAGTGGGTACTGAACCCACAAACATGGAATTACAGTCAGTCGCTGTCCTACTGCGTCACAAAGTGTGTATTTTCTTTCCGGTGATGTTCACCTCACATACATCTCTTAAAATTGATATATTTTAAAGTGCTATGAACAAATTTTAAATAAGAGAATATTTTAAAATGGTATGAAAATCTGAACTGATATCTAACTACAAGAAATAACTCGAAAATTGGGCAGAGTGTGGGGAACAGAGAGTCTTAACACTAATCTCTCTCTCTGCCTAAGTTGCTATGAGAGATACAGTGTGAAGTTAACAAACAAAATTAAACTATTTATCTATACAATGATCGAAAGAGGAAAAAGCTTCTTCTCGTTAAAAGTATAATGAATCGTAAACCATACGGTTTTTATTATCAACAACAATGATAGTAACGGTACTGACACTGCGCAGTCGCCCGCTGTTTATCAGTTTTACAAACAAAAATAGATTTTCAAACATTAATAATCATTCATGTAAGAAAAGAATATTTTTCTTGTTTATTACTTGAGATTGAGAAGATTTTTTCGTCAAATTGTTTTCGTCTTTTGATATTATTATAAAATGAAATTATTTCCCTTATTATTTATGGCGATCGTTAATGACTATTGGTGTGCTGCTTTTAAAAAAATAGCTATGAACGACTTTGATTTACAAAAGAAAGGTTCTGTAAAATAATTTGTTTTTTTTTTGCCATTTTTGTGTGGGTTTGTGGAAGGTGGAAAAAAAAACTATCCGCCAATTCCATCGTACCTTTTTTTTTCTACCCAATGATGTAAAAATATATTTCTTTGAATTGCCTTTTTTTATTTTACCATGAGGATCGAACACCATGTAAACTCACAGATACTTTTCCATCGCAATAAAATTTGAGATAATAAATAAATATAATCTCTCCTATTATCAGATTATTTCAATTAATATAAATTCTTATCTATATAGTATTAAATTTCTTAATTCACCCCAAGAACAGTATCCAAGACCTTCGGTTGTTTTCAGCACTGCCACTGCACTGTAATTATACATACATTTGTCACTCTTAAAACTCTTACTCTTATTATGAAACAAAGAAACGTATGTCACCTTTAAATATATCTAAATGAGAGCGTTGACCTACCCCACTCCCACGCGTGGGCAATTTTCACAGTAAATACAACGATAAGACAATAATAATCGGCGTAGAAAAGATATTTTCAAAGAAAAATTATTTTTATACATACTAATATTACAGCCTGGTTTTGTTTAAATTTGAATATAATTTTTCTCCTTACTACTTTCGATCAATAGGTATCCCTGTGCGTGCGTTGATCGTGGGTTCGATTCCCGCTAGGGGAAATATATGGATTTTAATATTAATTAGTCTAATTTATAAAGTAATTAAATTTTGTTAATGTCTTATAAACATACCTATAGAATAGATCGTAAAACGTATTCAAGGACAGGGTTAAATGTGTGTTTAATAGCTTATTTGTTTACACAAGAGTCGGCGTGTTGTCTTCTTAGCTCTCGTTTATTGTCTGGTAAAGAAAAGGAACCTATAAGAACCAAACATTCATTAATATCGTACTTTGTTCAACCAGCCCGCGGTACTGAAAATATTCAATAAACGTGGTTGAATAGATTGGAACCCACAACTATGTTCCTATGATGGTTCTTGAGAGAACAAGAGAAAACGTAGCACCGAGTTCCGCCACTCAACACGCAATGTCTCCAATCCAAGAGAAGAACTGGCGGACGAGTGATGGGTTCTCCGTCTACTCTGCTGCATGCGGAATTAAGCATGCAATTATATTTTATAATTTCTTCCTAATTTACTACTTAGCTAATTAGTAATTACTTACATTTTATTACATAATATATTAAAAACATCGTCGTTAATATCCCATTAAAACTTATACACATTCACCTTCTTGATTTAATCCATTGAGGCGCAGCATCTGATTATAAATGCGAGGGTTGTGGAGTCGACTCCTACTTAGGGGAATGAATTATGTTCATTTTCTCGCTCGTATAACAAATCCCGGCGTTAAGTTCCATCAATTAGCACACAATATCTCGAATATTGGGCGGTATGTGGGTAACAGTGCCTTGTTACAGGGTATTAGGGTATGGAAGCTAGATTAGAACTGAGAGCTGCCTATTCAGCTATACGCAGGATAAACCATGGAGCTAGAGGTATTTATTTAAGCCATCAAAATTTATAGCTAAACCCAAAGGTTTTTATCGATCATTTAGACGATTTCACATAAAACGGCATTTTCCTGTGCGTCATGGAACTAGCGGTTAATGTTACCTAGAGAGGGTTATTAAAGTGTTAATGGATATTCTATTGGAACTGATGATTATTTATTTTATATGAAGTACAGAAATAAATTGTGATATATGGTTTGTTCGAATACGAGGTCTTGAATGGTAAAAGGACGCTGGGTTCGAGTCCCAGAACTTTAAATTTTTTATCCGAACTTATGAACCGTTGCATTTTCTATATAGTATGTTTCTCCCCGACTTCGTTCACAAACATAAGATAAATTAGCGAATTTTCCCAAAATATTTACATGAATTAGGTCAACCAAAACAAGTATTACATACGTTGTCACCGTAAATCTGTATATATATATATATATAATGATGTCCAAGTAGCCTTGTCCGTCCGTGCGTTGTTCTTGCTAGGCCGCCTCTGACGACGAATATGTGATTTGGCTGAGATTCAAAAAGAGCACGTCGTTTGAGCGAAATTGAGGTACGCTATAAACTATGTGTCGTTAATATTGTGAAATTATGAGGTCACACTGTCTGTTTGTAAGTGGGATACTTGTAGGTTTGATCAGTTGCGAAATAAAATTATTGTTTCATTTTGCTTTTCTTTTCTTTCACTTTCACACATTTCCCACAAATAGCAGGGTTGACAGACAGAATATAATGTTATGGTACTCCATTCTGCACTCTCCGCCCACTTTTGGAGACATTACGTGGTAAGTGGTGGCACGGGCTTTGTCTACCCGAACGAGACAAATAAAATAATTAAACTAAAATCATTGAGGACATCGTGGCGCAGGGGCATAAGTATGCGACTGAAATCGCGACAGATTCTGTGGGCTCGATTCCTACTCCAGGAAATAAAATATAAAGAGGCAAAGCTCTGAATTGAGTTCCCCCAACACGCAATGCCTCTAGATTTCGGTGGAAAGTGGAGAACTTAGATGTCTTGATGGGAACGAAATGCCTTAGCACTAGGTTCTCAGGTTCCCTCTGCCTACCGTGTTAAATATGGGATACAACGTGAACCAAAAAAAATCTATTTATGAAACTTTTTATTACACCAATTACATTCAAAAACAATAGGTATCAAAGATCAGTTTGTAAACACACTGACAGCTGACGCAGAGCACGCGCAGTAAAAATAGAACAAGTTACAAAAATAACGGCACGTGCTCTTGGAGAGTATTGTTTGATTTTACGATTGTTCTTTCATCTTTTGTAGCTTCACGCTCTATCCCGTACAGCAGTGAAAAAGGAAAACTAGTGTTGAGATTCTCCATTCCTCACATTCCGTCCAATTTTGTTGTTACTTCAGAGAGGATATGAAAAAATCATTATTCAGATGTGAATCGAATGCACAGCCGATTATATTTGTAACTCGTTTGGGAGGAATGTCTTATTTTAATTTTATCGCTCTGGTAACAAGACAAAGCGCTGTACGTTGCGCCGCTCAACACGTAATGTCTTGAAATTTAGGTGGTGCGTGGGGAACAGAGTATCTTAACACTAGGTCCCCTTTATATACTCTGCTAACTAAGAAAAAAACGCGAGGCCCCTTTTTTATTTGTACACATAACTAGTATGTAGAAGTAAAGTAAAAATGAAGGCTAGTTCAAAATATAAACCTATCTCTCACAGCCATAGGTCAACCGATAGCCAAAGGCTAAATCAATGTTAGTTAGCGACCGTGAGGCGCCGAATTAATTGGATCAACCGAATCGCGTTACCGCGACCCCCTAAACCTGGTCTTACTTACCACCTGGATTATGTTACTAATACTGTGTACTTGTAGTTTCGTTTCTTTTCTATATCTAGAAATATTGTCTAAAGTCAATTTCAATTTCAATGATTGTGTTCTCGCTCTGGCAACAAAACAAAAGGCGGTGTTGAATTCCGCCTCTTAATTTATAAATCTCTAGAAAATTGGGTGAGTGCGTGGCAAACGGAGTGTCTTAACACTAAATTCTGTTTGCTTACCATGTCATATGCGGGATGCAGTGTAAAAATACATTTAGGCACTTGTCTATCGATGTGACGTCATTTTTTATAAATATGTTATGTAAATTTCATTTTCGCGTTAAATAGGGGTTGGGGGTGACCTCCGTGCAAGTGAGCTGTTCGGACAAATGGGGCACTCGTCTGGAAATTATTCTAATTAACGTACACGTACTTATTCAACTGTTAACTTCTTGATATGTGTTACTGAGAAATTGTTTCTTATATTATATTAAAAATTGTTTTAATGTTATTTAATAAGTAAATTAAATTTAAACACTATAAGGGAAACTAGTGACAATTTTGATGAAAATCCAAAAAATACACATGAGGTGTTGGTGTCGCAGCGGCACAGTCTGATTGTTAACGCGGCGGTTTGGAGTTTGATTCCCACTCATGGAAAACATTATTTTTGCTTTCGTTTCAGCGCTCTCGTAAATAAAGTGTGACGTTGAAATTCGCCACTCATTGTCTGCGTGGGGAACGGAATATTTTGACAGTATTTACGTTCCATCTCCTCCTCTGCTACATGCAACATGACTCACAAAATGTAAAAAGTTCCCCATTAAGTTCCGTTCGTTTCGGACTTTCCGCTGAATTGTTGAAATATTACGTGTTGAACGACGGAATTCAAAGTCGCCCGTTGCTTCAATACCAGAGGGAAAAATGAAAATAATAAATATTTAATTTCCCCGAGTAGGGATCGAACCGCCGCGTTTACAGTCACACGCTTAGACCCCTGCGCCACGCCTTATGTATCGATAACAGTGCATCGACGGACGGACGTCGCGCGTCGTGCTCTCTTTATTCATTGTGTATACTTGTTTATAGAGTATTATTGAGCATTAAGATCACTTGAGCTAACGAACCAATAGACCTGTTGCTCTCTCAATCTATATTGATTTCTTTTACCAATAAAACTTAAAGATTTATTCTAAAAATAATGTTATTTATGTTGCTTAATATAAAATTATATAAAAAAGAAGTTCCGAGGCTGCATAGCACGGTAGTATTCATTTCCCCGAATGGGAATCGAACCTTCAACCGTCGCGTGACTGGTGACTACCTCTTACTTTATTATTTCCTTTTGTCCAGGTTACGGATGTTTCCAATGGCTTCTCCTGATGTCGTGCGGCGCGGTGTACGCGGTGTGCGCGCTCAGCACCACGACCCTCAGCTTCGTGCTGCCCGCCGCCGAGTGCGACTTCAATTTGTCATCTAGCGACAAGGGGAGGCTCACCGCTACTCCACTTATAGGTAGGCATTTTTTATTTTGTTTCATGCTGTATCCCGCATATAGCAGGGTCGGTGGGGTAAAGGTTTAAATAAAGGTTTTCGTTATGTTTCAAATGATTGAGGTCGTCGGCATAGAGTCTGACTGTCTGGCTGATTGTTTGACGTGATGTTTGTGGGTTCTATTACTATTCAAGGGAATTTGAATTGTTTCATTCTTAGCTCTGGTACCAAGATAAAGCGCATCCAAGTCCCGCAATTGAAGATGTAGTTTAGTTTAAAAAAATAGGCTGCAAGTAAGGACGGAGTGTCTTAACACTAGGTTCCCTCACCCTATTCTGTTATATGTGAGATAAAAAAATCACGATTTCAAATTCATAAAAAATATTTTCCTCATTCTCATGCTTATTTTTATTGCCATGTTTGAATGCAATATTTGTGGTGAGAATATATTCGTCAGACGGACACACTACCCTGGTGATTGCTACCTTGCATATTTATTAGGTAACATGACTATAAATATGCATATTGTTGTAGTTTACAGTTTTGTGTTTTGGTATTGTACAGGCAACTATGAACTGTTACGCAACTTATATGGAAAAACAAACAATAAAGTATATTTTTCAGCTTCTAGGCCCTTTCTATCTATCCCGCTGTATGCGGTATAGAAAGTGATACAGTCAGTAAACACTTCTTACACTTATCTATCTATATTTCAGGCATGTGCGTGGGTTCCTACTTTTGGGGCAACCTAGCGGACGCGCGCGGGCGCAGGAAGGCCATCATCGGCGCGCTGCTGCTGGACGCCCTCGCCGCCTTCCTATCCAGTCTGGTGCAGTCGTTCCCTGCTTTTCTGGCTTGCAGGTTAGTGGACCTGGGAAAATGTATATTATAGATATTATTATTTACATTAATAAAATTAAAGTCAGCAGAGTGTGCTTCAAATTAAAAAAAATCTGTGTTACATAGTCCAATTACAGTAAAACGTTGATACGCACGTCAGGTTCACGTCATGTTACTAGTTTTGATATAATCCACGCGTGCGGAGATGTAAGAGTTAGTTTGGACAAACTAACAAATGTGTCATGTGTCACAAACGGTCACGTGACCACACGGGCGAAGATGCAAAGTAAAAGCTACATCAAATTTATTTACATTTAATTACTTATTTGGTGGTTAACCATAAAGTTATTCTTAAATTCTATTTTTTTAAAGTGGAACTATCTCAAAATATCCAGCGCCTTTCAAGTTAATATGAATACAAATAAACTTAAAAAATATTTTTATAATTTCAGATTCTTCTCTGGTTTCGGAATTATTGGGGCGACCGGTCTCGTCTTTCCATATTTCGGAGATTTTCTCTCGTTAAGGCATCGAGACGTGATGCTGTGCAGGCTCGAAGTGTTTTGGACATTCGGAACCATATTGTTACCAGGTAATATTTCAATGGAATAAAATTTTTAACAAAAAAACGACTTCAAATAGTAAACTAAAAAGTAAAAATAAAAATAATTTAAAAAAATATATAAAAATAATTTAATAAATAAAATAAATTTACTTAACATACGCAAAACGTACTTTGATTTTGTTAAAAATAAATAATTAAAGGAATATTTTATAATTTTGAAGTCGGTGCCAAGTAAAACACACTTAGCTATTTGATACTGTAGTAAGGTAGCTGTAGCATTAATTTGGCTCTCTCGCCAAATGATAATTCTAGCCTTTGAGTAGCGGAAATTTGTAAAGAATTTCTCTACACAGATGCTAACTCCTTATTACTTTCAGGTATCGCCTGGCTGATCATCCAGGATCCTAGATTCAATCTAACAGCAGTGGGCGCAGATTTCCAGTACACGTCGTGGCGTGTGTTCGTGGCGGCGTGCGGCGTCCCAAGCCTGCTGGTGGTGCTGCTGCTGATGCCCTTCCCGGAGAGCCCGCGCTATTTGCTGTACGCCAACAAGGCGGACCAGGCGCTGTCTGTGCTGCAGAGGATATTCGTTGTTAATACAAGGCTGGAGGAGAAGGATTTTCCAGTGAGCATTTTTAATTACAAGTTTATTATTGTTAATTTTTATTTATGTAATTATATTTATAAAGTACCAGGCGAATGAGCTTCACGCGTCACCTGATGGTAAGTGATCACCGCCGCCCACGACCCCGAGCAATACTAGAGAATCTACAGGTGCTTTATTGGCCGCCAAAGTGGAGGTGGCAAAGATAGGTAATTTATGTTGTGCGTAAATTGAAATTTAAGCTTGTCTTTTTCCATAAAAAAAACACTTCATACTTTTTCCGTATATGCTGAGGGAATCTAGTTTCAAGATGCTTCGTTCTCCACTTTTGGCCTGTTTTTGACATACTCGTATTGTGTGTTAAATGGCGGAACCCGACACTGTAATACTAAAAATTAACTGAATAATTGATTAGATTCATTCGATAAGTTAGCTAGCGTCCTTTGACAAATTTCCAAGAGTATTTTTTCTTTTCTCTTAAATTATATCACTCGTTTTATAACGTAAACAATGAGGAAATTCAAATAGTAACTTTATAAATAGTTTATTAATTATTTAATCCTGTATCTCGAACATAGCAGGGTAGACAAAGAAAATTTAATGTCAAGGCACTCCCTTACCTTCTGTTACGATAAGATACATTGTTCTCCTTTTGGGGGATGAACTCTCAATTCCAAAAATAGTGATTACAGTCAGACTTTGTTCTTGCTTCATATTATCAAATATTGTAAATAAATTTCAGGTAGAATCAATGATAAGCGCGTACTCAGACGAGGAAGAAGTAGTAACAGCAGATACAAACGGCAACGAGACCAAAACCCCGCTGACGTGGCGGCAGCGCTGGGACTCCTTCTGGCAGCGCAAGAAGATGCTGGTCACGCCGCCATACATCGGGCTACTTGTTTTGTGCTGTTTTGTTGATTTTGGATTGATGTTCAGGTTGGTTCCTTATCCATTTTTTGTTTTTTTCTCTATTTCAAAGTCTAATAAAGTTTAGATAGTTGTAATATCTATTACAATTATCTAAACAATAAATAGTAATTAAATAAATAACAGTGAAAATTGCATTTAAATCCGTTAATTCATTTCTGAGATTAGCATGCACAAAAGCACTGACAAACAGACAAATCGACAAACATACAAAAAAATAGTTGTTTTGGGCTCCACATTCTATGTACATACAGCGATAATTTTTATTAATTTTCAAAAAAATATTTTCCCATTATTAGTATGGATTAACATTTTTTAAATATATATGTAAAGTAATCTAGATTTATGTCTCCTCCTTCCAGCTACTACACATTAATGATGTGGTTCCCGGACCTGTTCGAGCGCTTCAGTCAGTTCTCGTCGCTGTTCCCGGGGGTGTCGGCGGGCGTGTGCGAGGTGTCTGCCAATGTTACTAGGAGTGAATTTTCTGTAAGTACTTTGTGTTAATATTTCTAATCTTTGCTTATTTTAGAAATAAGAGATACATAACATTAGTCGTTGAACTGTCATTTAACTATATCGTCTCATGTTTTATATTTCCAATAGAATAGTAGTATCTAGTCATTTAATGTCATAGTAAAATATTTTTTTCGTGTTACCGTCAAATCGTGGCTCAGAGGCACGTTAAATGCTACGATTGTGGGTTCGATTACCACACGGGGGAGTAAAATATTTGATATTTTAATTTCCTCAACCTGTTAACGATTCAAAGGGCGGCGTTATGTTCCGCCAATTAATATGCAATGCCTAGTTTGGTGTGTGTGGTATGCTTTTTTTAAAATAAATTATCTTCAGATAAATAACTTATTCTTTTAACCTATAAGTGAGGAGACGGAATCTTATAACTACTTCAGTCTCAAAAATATTTAGTCTATCAAAGAAGAAACTTATCTAATACACTTACATCGTCCAGGGCAAAGAGTGCCAACAAGGCATCGACGACAAGGTGTACATCCACACGCTGGTGGTGGCGCTGAGCTGTGTGCCCACCGCGCTGTGGGTGGGGCTCACCATCAACATGGTGGGCAAGAAGCTAATGCTTGGTGAGTCACAGCTATTTCTATTTGAAGTTTGTAAGTTGTAAGTTTGTTTGTTGATGAAAACATGTCTTGCAAGGAATTTCTGTAAATTTTCATCCAAAATTCATACCATTATACAGCATTTTTGAGTTTAAAAATATCACCTATGGACATAGTGACATTTTTAAAAAATTATATGTAATTGTGTTTTCTAAAATACCTCCTTCTAGATCTAGTATCTACATCTGTACCTATCTATACATATAAATAAAAGTGACGTGTCTGTCTGTGATTTATAAAATCCGTGCTATCCTAATTGTCCATAGTTATTTCCACAATACTAAATAATTCTTTAATTGGCTTCGTTTAATTGGCTTTTCTGTTTGTCCGGGCTATTTTCCGGAACAGCGTATGGGTGAAAAGGCGATGATCGTGGATTCGATTTCCACTCGGGAAAATGAATAATAAAATATATTTATAATGTATTTGTAATTTAAATTTTTAGTGATGCTTATCGTTATCGCCTGTAAAAGACTATATTACATATTTTATGTTTTTGTTCCAGTGATAATGTTAATAAGTTCGGGGCTCGCCGCGCTGGGCTTGAACCTCGTACGTTCGTCGTTGGAGAACCTGCTCCTGTCCTGCGTGTTCGAGGCGATAGTGAGTTGTACCGAGGCGGTACTGTTCTGTGTTATATGCGAAATATTCCCTACTAAGGTTGCGTAAGTATTTTCATAAGACGACTTTTTAGTATTGTTACTCTTAATTTTACGAACTAGAGATCGAGAGTTTGATTCCCAATTGGGACTAGCATAAATATTTGTTTTTTGTATAGCAGGGAAAGTAGAGAGAGGGGGTCAGGTAAGTCATTCCCTCGAGGGAGAATTGGAATCCACAACCGCTGTGCTGTGACCTCCTCCATGATATTTTAAATCTCATTTTCAGACAATGCTGCTGCTGTTCTGTATTTTTAAAGTGAAACTTTAGGAAAGGAAAGATTTAATATTTTCATATTGTTGTGTTGGTGAAAAGACAAATTTTTGTTTGAAGTTCCGTCGCTCAATACGCGATGTCCCGTCGCTCAATACCGGCGGTGTATGGGAAGTTTACTGTCTTAACACTAGCTTCTCTTCATCTACCTCGCTGTATACGAGAAGCAGCGTTAAACTGAAGCACGACATTAACCGGCGTTAAACTCCTCAGCGCGACGGCGATGGCGGTGACGGTGATGTGCGGGCGCGTGGGCGCCATCGTGGGCAACGTGGCCTTCGGCGCGCTCGTCGACCAGCACTGCGTCGTGCCCATATACATGTTCGGCGCGCTGCTCATCAGTAAGTTGCCTATTGTATCTATTAGACTATATGTATGCGAATTTTAGATAGAGGTTTAAAACCTGTGGCCTTTGAGTGAAATTTTCCTTCACATTTATTATATATGCGTACACTTGTTATATATAATCCCTGCAATTTGTTGCACTTGTAATGCATCTTGTTTGAACAAAGCAGAAATTACCTTACGTTTAGCATTAATTTTTACAAGCAGTCTAATAAACCCATAATTGAATATTTTTTTAAAAGAAAGAAATAAACAAGAATAACAAGTAAAGAATACTATAATAAAAACATATGATTGTTTTCCAGCGAGTGGTCTGCTGTGCGTCATCCTCCCGAAGAGCACGCGGCCGGAGCGGCCGCAGTGACCAGTTGTTATGTTGTCAGTGTAATAAATAAACTAGCCTATCTATATAAGCACCGTTTACTATCTTTTATTTTATACTAGCGGCCCTTCTTATTGTTATATTATAGCCATATTTAATTAAATATTTACATAAGTTGCAGCTTACATACTATTGTGATATATGAGTTATATTACCGAAAAACTTTAAACTTAAAAAAAAATAGCTTCACGC
>FAPJ01001014.1:2620-13082 GCA_001485985.1 Heliconius ethilla aerotome | reverse complement strand
ACCTCATTATATATCATTTATATAATTTATATATGTTAGTAGGGTAATTGAGAAATGTTTATATTTGATGATCGTGGATTTGATTCTCGGTCTTATCAATTCCTTCACTCTATTGGCATTATCTGTACAACGAATTGGCAACGAGTAATGGAATGCCTATGATGTGTGTGAATAATACTCGATCGGCGATCAACGCCGCACGTTGTCACATTCCGCCTGAGCCAAGCGTGCAAGCGAGAGCGGAACAAGCGATAAAGAGGCATGATCGATGTGAGCGTTGGGCTTTTGACATTGTAATTAATCTACATAATTGAAGTAAAAAATATTAGTATTAACGAATGCAAATTAAAAAATCAAATTAAACCAGTCACTATATCCCGCACAAAGCAGGGTAGGCAGAGGGAACCATAATTTTACTTGTTATTTGGCAATTTAGTTCAATTTGAAGAAATTAAACTATTACTTTTTTAGAAAACCTAAGTGTGAGATAACACTTTAAAAATTATAAAAATATTATTTTACTACTATTAATTTTTTGTTTGTGCATATAAGAATAGTTAAAAAGTATCTAATTAATAGCTTCGTCTGCGTGTTGTCAGATACAATAAAATGTTATACATACTAAATGACGTATATAGATAATAAATATTCCCTAAATGGGATTTGAACCCATCAATATCACCTATAGATACAATTTCGTATTCGTTTAGATATTTAATACGTTCCATTAGACCTATCTAGTCCAATTATCCAAATCTCGTGAGTCGGTAAGGGATTTAAGTTGGCTGTTAAATGGCTTGCAAAGGTCGAACGGTCAAACTGATTTAACGGGGTCAGTTAAACGGGATTAATTACTAAAGTACTACTTGACCAATATTTTAAGATGAGATTTGCTTCTAGTTTGTTGTAAATTACGTAAAAGTAGGGATAAATTTAGGGCTGTTTTACAAAAAAGGGCTACGAGATTCTTTTAGTTCGGCTTCACGCTTTATATTAGGATGGGGATAGCGCTGCTAGGGTTATGGAAGAACCAATCCACTCACTTGGATCCCATAACACTGGTCTGTGGCGCCCGAGCGGGAGCACCGTGAGGTGTTACTGGTAGGCAGAGAGGACTCAGTGTTATGACACTTTTCCTTGCCCGAATTCTAAACAAAGCGTCTTGAGTGGCAGAAGTCGATGACTTTTTTGAATATAATGTCCCAAATGGAGGATATTGAACCTTTCCAAACGCAAACTTTCATACTAATCACGGTTTATGAAATGGTATCCCAATATGTGGCTGTGGTAATTTTATCTATATTTTTAATATGACATTTCCCTGTAAAATGATGAATTGATGCTGTAGGAAGATTATTCAATGACTTACAAACGATAAGTGCCAACTTGACATAGTAATTACAAAAAATAAGGCCGAGTTCATACTATATCTCTAACGTCACGATACATTCTCGGTTTTATCTTAGTTTTATATAGTATTCTTATATGAAAAAAAAGGAGAGCATTCATACATTCGTTCTGTCCAAATAAAAATCATCAAAAATCATCAAATGATTAGCAAAAAAGCAGCCCCACGCTGTTTCTTCCATAGAAAGGTAGGCAGAGAAAGCTAGTGTTAAAACAATTTGCTTTACATTGGCTTCTGAGGCCGTCATAGAGTATCGATACAGCGTATATCTGTAAGCGCAATGGGTAGGGGTTCGATTCCCACTTGAGCGAAATTATTTTTATTTTCTCTTTCTAGAAACAAGACAAAGTGAGACGATGAATTCCATTCCGTTTTTTATATAAAATACAAGTTGAAACCTTCTAACATTATACATCGAGTTCATACATCGATAGAACACAGCTTAATTTATTTACCCCAAATATTTGAAGCTAGTATTAACATCGTCTCTAATAAAGTTATATAGTTAATGTCAATGAAATATTAACTCTAAAACAACCACATAGAGTGTAATTTACAGTATAATGTTAAATGAGCGGAGGTATATCTCGATTTAATAATGTAGAAATCATTTGTGGGGAGACGAGTATGATAAGAATACAGCTGTTTTATATGAGATTTACGTTAATATGTAATATTTTGTTCGTGTTCAATTGTGGAGAGAAGAGTGATTTCTATTTCTATATACTAATATTACTAAGCAAAAGAGTTTATCTGTTTGAACGCACTAATCTCAGGAACTACTAGTTTCAATTGCAAAATTGTTTGCTTATTGGATATTCCATGTATCGGGGGTCTATAGGGTATATTGCATCGTTAATCCTTTTAATCTTCACGCTGTATTCCGCACATAGCAATGTAGGTAGAGGAAATCTGGGAGGCTAGTGATAAACACTTCGGTACCATTAAGACATGGGATACAATAAAAATTAAAAAATCTTTTTTAGAGTTCCGTAACCTTAAAAACTATTTTTTTAAATTGGTACATAAATGACAGAGAAATTGACGTTATGTGTGTCCCTTTAGTATCACAAAAAATATATGGTTGACTAGTATATTTAGAACTTCTTTGTTCAAAAAAGAAATTGGTTAAAAAGAGTGTTACCTTTTACCTGATTGATATATTATATCATTTTCATTTATCTGTTATAACACAGCATTCGACTGTTTACGTGAAGTTTGCAGATTCGACTCCCATTCAGAGTAACGAATTATTTCCATTTTCTCGATCGGGTAAGAGAACAAAGCGCGACATTGAATTTCACTACTCCATACGCAATATCTTGAAATTTGCATGAAAAATGGGGAATAGAATGTCTTGACGCTAGTTTCTCTCCACCTAACCTGCAATATGCGAGAAACAGCGTGAACAATCGTGAGATAGCGGTATAATAGCCTCTTAATTATTATTTTATGTTATCAAATTTGATGAAGTGATTTTTTTATATAAATTTCATCTCCAGTGAGATTTGAAAATACAACTTCACTTTATCTATTAAAATTAATATATTAGAAGCAATTGGCTGAAATCTTGATGCCCAAAAAAATTATATGAAAGAACGTCCCCAAGCAATAAGTCAATAATCATAAAATCCTAAAAGAAAATTCTTGTATTACTCGTACTTTTTTTTGTATCATATTATTCTTTGAACGAAGTTTATTGCTTTCATGGTTACGTAAGGCTTTTATCAGATACTACCTACAAAACGTAAAGCTCTGATTAGATAAATTACGGCGTTGAGTTACACCCCTAAACACGAAATGTGTTAAAAAATAGGGCGGAAAGATGAAAACAGGAAATTGGGAGTGTCTTGACACTTATGTTTGTTACAGTATGACGCTATATATAACAATTTTTATTTTTAAATCTTCGATACAGGTATTTATATATATATTTGATAGAAGTTTTACATAATATAAAGCGACAGACAGCTGATTTTATTCCCCTTTTTACAGATTGATGCTGTATCCCGTACATAAGAGGGTAAACAAATGGAACCTGGGAACCTAGTGTTAAAATCCTAAAAAAATAAAAATATTAAAAATTTCACAGACGCATATTATTAAGTATTTTAAATGTTTTTTTCCGGATAGTTTTACCACTATACTTTCTAAAAAGCAGCTTAGATGCGGGACGTAGTTGATTGAAGTCGAGTGTGTTTCCAACTTTATAGTCTTTTTGAATCTTTTTCTTTTGAGATGTACAAAAGTTCTTCTAAATTTGTGAACGACAGGTTGAAAAACTTCTGCTTTGGTGTAGGATTTTTTTTATTATTCTTCAGCTATACGATGTAACCCGTACATAGTAGGGTGGTAAGCAGAGGGAGACTAGTGTTAAGACACTTCGCTGCCCAATATCCGTCGAATTCTGGGGGCATTGCGTGTTGAGTGGCGGAAATAATTTTTTTTTTCCACCATCTCCTGTATTTATAATTCGCCTAAAAATAATAAATAAAAAACAAAATATTACCACAGGTAAAAAATATCATATAAACACCGACAAGTGTCACGCCAACCTCACCTGGTGTGACAAAAAAGTATTAAATCCCCAAATAATCCTATTTGTTAAGCCCCTCAAACTGTCAACGTTGTTTCTGTGGTATTTATCTGTGACCGAAATGACGTGACCTTTTTTTATTATTTGTTTTATTAAAAAATATATATACACTCTTATAGAGCAGCTGCCCGACTAAATGTGTGGGTTCGATTTCCAATGTTAATAATTTTCATAACCTTGGTTAGAAGTGAAAGACGTTGAGTTTGAAAATGCGGATAAAAATAGGATCGGAGTGTCTTAACACTACATTCTCTCTGTCTATCTAGCGGATATAGCGTGAAGTTAAAGAAAAATAAACTATTCTACCACAAAATAAGTTTGAAGTAGGAGCAAAATTATAAATGCGTACGGAACTAATTATAATATTGCCTGGAAATATTTTTTTTTCTCCATTGTTACATTATAAGTTGAGACGAGCCTACTTCTAGGAAATAGGACATCTCGTTCTTTCAACTTTCTTGGAATACCTATAACAACAGTTTAATTTTCTTTATTGCATTAATTGCTTTTAATTAGTTTTTTTAGCGTTTTTTACGTTGTACATAGTAGGGTAGGCAAAGGGAACCCGGGGGGAGTGTTAAGATACTTCGTTCCGATTAAAGCACTACCGGTCTCTACTCTTCACCGGATTGAGGAGGCATTGCGTGTTGAGTACAATGAAAATATTAAATATTTTATTTCTTCGAGTGGGAATCAAACCCACAACCTTTCATGTTTATAGTCCTACACTTATACCCCTGCGCCAAGACTGACCTAGTATTTTATAATCTGCCTAAATATGAACGTCAAATTAAATAAAACTAAACAAAATACCAACCTGTTGAAAATAATGAACTGAAAGAAAAAAAAGATAAACATAAATATTTTTGGTAGATCTTTCTGTGCTAGTAGTGTTTGTCCCGCACCTCAAAGTATATAGTTTAACAAATTTTTCTCTTTTTACTTCATTATTTAAAGCGGTCGGCTTTATGTTATTATATTTCGAAATTTTAGTTGTTTCTCTAGTTTTTATGCGATATGATATCCATACTGTTATGTCAAATAAAAGCCATTATTTTTTTAGTTCAAGTCCCCATATTGATAATTTAGCCTATATCACTACTACAATTCTGATGAATTCAACGAAACCTCAATAAGAAACTTAACAGCTTGGGCTTTAGGACGTGCCAAAGAAAAGGACAAACATACAAACACTCGAAAAACATTATCACTGTTTTGACACATTCAATGTAGTTGCAAGTAAAAATGT
This sequence comes from Heliconius ethilla aerotome, assembly GCA_001485985.1. Lineage (NCBI taxonomy): Eukaryota > Metazoa > Arthropoda > Insecta > Lepidoptera > Nymphalidae > Heliconius > Heliconius ethilla. Next base: position 7,829 of record FAPJ01001014.1, on the reverse strand, counting down.
TGTGATTGATGCTGTAGGAATTCCGGTACGTTCGATTTTTTATAAGTTTTTATTTTTTCCTTAGTGTGCGATTCATATTTTTAACAATATAGTAATAGAGAAATAGTTAAAAAAAATCCTATATAATTAACATTTGTAATAAGATCTTTAATTTTCACTATTATTACCATTTTAAATTAAACTCTTTAGCCGAATTAATCGTGTATATTTAATATTACATTTTTTTGGTTACCCGACGTTTCGAACACTACAGAAGTCCGTTGTCACTCGTGGTGGTAGAGTGAGGTGACATCCGTTTGTCAATTGACATAATTATTAAATCCCATTACCGCCAATGATTTCTTAATAGCCTCGTGTACTGCCCTGGATTCTTGCAAAATCAATAAATGAATGTGACGTATTATACATCGGTCAAACAAAGAGAAACATCGGTGTGAGAGTGAATACATCACAAGTGACATCCTCGCTAAGGGAAATAGATATAGATCAGATCAGTTCAGATTATAATTTCATAGAGAAGGCGGTTGGAAACTTTCTACTATCTGGAATTCACTCATAAAATCTTTGAAGTCTCCAATCCACCACATCAGACAACAAGATATCAGATCATTTTGCAAGAATCCAGGACAGTATGGGAGGCAATTAAGAAATCTTATAAATAAATAATTCCGTAATTAAATATAATAATTCCGTGATAGACGGTAGATATATAATATCAACTAACTTGTGACCACGGACTACTGTAAAGTGTTAGAAACGTCGGGTTTCAAAAAAAATATACCAAATATACTCGCTTAATATACCACGTGTTCATGTCGCATGCCTAAAAACCTGCACCGAGTTAGAAAAGAATCATTCTTTAAGCGTAAGGACCAATGACCCTCAAAAATTCCATCTAAGTTCCAGTCAATTTAAATGATAATAGCCTCAATATACATCTTTATTAATTTCAACAAAACGGTGAATTCCTTCGCAATTGCTTTACCAAATTTAATTTGACAAATGAAGTGGCAATTCAAAATTTGTTTCGCCGGAATTTCGATATTATTTCTTCGAAGTGAAATTTTCTACGTCAATAAGTTTGTACATGCTTAAATGTCTTCATAGATCTTGAAGATGGTGCATTTTTCTATGACTCAGCTACCTATAATTCTACCTATACAGAATAATATCAGGAATAACTAGTTTGAATTAAAAAAAATACTTTTGTGTTGGATAGTCCTTTTATGGAGGACGATCTGCTTTGAGTTCCGTCTATTAATACACAATGCGTTCAGAGTTCTTCGGAAAATGGTAAACAGAAATGTCTTAATGGAAAAAAATATCTAAACCAGATTTCCAGGTTCCTTCTGCCTACTCTTCTATTTGCAGGATACAGCGTAAAGCTAAAAATAAAAACAAAATCAATATATACTGTAAACATCCGTATACTCATGCATCTTCCTCACTTTGCGAAAGAACCCAAGACATTCCCTATTTCCGTTTTAATCATTTGTTTCCCTTTTCCACTTTTATTCATTTCCTCAAATGGGAAAACTCATAATCATTGTATACTGTCAAATACGTGTCAATTATGCCACTATAGATTTTGCATCTTACAATCATCAATTAGTGTTCAATTGACTCTAAATATGTATGACCTACCTATTTGCACCAATGTTCCGGCTTAATGTCAATTAACAATAATTGATGTGTCTGGTCTCTCCTGTCTATAGTAAATACTAATAAAACGCGTGCTATGTTCAGTTATTTTTATGTACTTGTAATATGTTAATAATCTTTTTTATGCAAGAGGAAAAACAACTTCACATTCCATGGATTCGTGCCCATCATGTTGCAGCTTGAAAAGCTTAGAAAAGTACCTGGGATTTACGATTCAAGGGTAAATTTTGAAGGTGTAATGCCCCTAAACCTACACTTATATTACAAGCATTAAAAAAGTAAAAGAAAGTAACATAAAGTTAAAAAAACATACTTGAATTAATATAATATATTATACCAGGTTCTAAAAAAACTTAATAGGCAATAAACAAAATATTCAGAAATTATGTTAAGCATTTTACATTTTTCAAATGTTATCTTTTTACTTACGTAAGAAAAATACTGTTTTAAGAAACTAATAATTAATTTGAACTTAGCAGAATTAAAAATCAAATTTTCCAAGAAGCTGTAGGTTCAATCTTCTATCTTCATCTTAATACATATTTCAAAAATACATTACGTTAAGCATTTAATCTACTACCTCCACATCAAAAACAACCATTTCAACATTCTTGCATACTACTTTAAAAATAACAACATTATAAAAAATAGTCAACCTATTTCTTGCCTCCGAGGTGTTACCAAATTGCCTCTCCACAAATATCCTTTGTATACCAACACCTGGTTCCTGTCATCGAATTTATTAAATTCACCACACTTTATTTCCCAACCTTTTCCCTGCCTCAGCCTCTAAATGACATGAGAAAACGTTGGGTGGATTACTTGGTAATATTAATTTTCGTTAGGCTTTCCAAATAGAGTGGGATTTTGGCAAACTTTCATTGTAATAAAGTGCAATTGATCTTTATGATATTATTTGGGTATATGATTATGAAATAATTTTGGGTAATTTTTTTTCATAAAACTTTATTGGTTTGTATAGAGAAAATGTATCTTTACATTTTTGCTTATTTTGATTTTTTTTTTTCATTTTAATATCCAACATGTTAGAGTTTATTTTTTACTTACTAGCATTAGCCTAGCCTTGCTTATAAAGTATATATCTTTATTTATTTTGTCATTTATGTTAGTGTTTATATTTTTATATGGTCTAGATGTTTTCATCAGTTTCAGTTGATAAAATAAAGTGTGGTTTTTTCTCCGCCAGTTAGTATACTCGTAGACGGTCTGAGTAGAAGAAATAATTGGGAAAGTAAAAGAATATTTTCTTCTACTAAATCTGTTTTCGCAATCGTATGCATACGAATATATAGACCTAACTTCTTTTTTAAATTACAATTTAATCCATAGTACTGTAACTTGATGTATTAAATACTACTTGCTATTTATACATATTATAGTCATCTTATTTATTTAGATCATTATTTTTATTTATTCCATTATTACAGTGACGTATTTCAATAGCAAGGACAATTGCCTGTTTCTTCTTTAATGAAAAAAATGTAATCTACATAATATTTCATCCTAAACAGGAAGAGAGGGAAGTACAAAGGAGACATGGCGATTAATTCAAACTTCCGTTTCCCTTGGACAATGGTTGCGTAGCGAGCGTTTGTATATTAATTTCATATTAACTTCAACAACTATATATATTAATTATGCCTATCACGATTTTAAATACTACGGTTTTGGGTTCTATTTTCACTTGGGGGAAAGGCAAAAAATGACTTTACTTTCTTTCTTTTGTAAGTAGATGTAACTTGATGTTGATACACTCCGTTCTCTATTTATGAGACATTACGTATTATCAGAGTGATTAAACACTAATGGGAATGGAACCTATAACCATCAGGTCTACAGTCCAGACAGTATACTTGTATATCAAAACGAACGTGACGAAATATAGCTAATAGCCTTCCTAATTAAAGGACTATTCAATACAAAAAGAAGTTTCTGAGATAAACCCGTTGAACCAAACGAACTCTTGATTTTTTTAAATATTAGTATGATACGTACATAAGTATTTAAACCTTAATTATTGGTTAATAAAGAAGGGAAATAATCATTAGTAAATATCCATATTAACCAATATTAAATACAATCTATACCTGTCTTAGTAAATTGGTTATCTGATCTCAAATTAGACAGATATTGTTCAATAGTGATAAGATATCTGATAACATATTAATCTGTGAAATTGCTAGATATTCGAACATGGCTAATGTATATTGCTCTATTAAAGATTTATTGAATCGAAATATAACTGATGATATACGATTTATTAGATAGTAAAACGAGTTTTCAAATTGTCTAGTATATTATATGGAACTCTTCCTTTACCCAGTGATTTTCAGACAATATACAGACGAAACTATTGGACTTACATAGATGACATTTGACAAGTATGAGAGGATTTCTCGAAAATTCTACGAGAATAAGAGCAGGATTTACCATTTTACGTCTCAAAATCTTTCTTCGTCTTTTTAAATGTTGCGGGTTGATGACTAGTAATGTATGAAAATAATTAAGATTTTTTTTTATTGCAGTTGTAGACGTGGCCCGTATAACAGAGCAGGCAGGGAATTTGAGCCATTGCCATTCGAGTGGCGGAATTCAACGGGCCTTGCCTTTCCAGAGGCGAGAAGTGAATATACCTAATTTAAATTTAATCCACCCAAGTGGCACTCAAACCCACAGCCATCGCGTTTATATGTAGACGTTATTTCACTGCGCCACGTTGGTGTGAAGTTATTACATATTTTACTTTATCCCCTAAACCACCACACAGGAAAACGGGTTTTTTCCAAACGATCAAACCTTTCCGACCCTTTGCTTAACCGATTTCATTAATAAATTCGCTAAATAAGCAAATATCTATGGGCTTAATATTCGTATGGACATTATTCCCATAAAACAAGGGTGTAATTATTATAACGTTCCGTTGTGACTCAGTGGCAGAGCGTCCGTCTGTAAACGTGGTGTTTGTGGGTTTGACAACCATTCGGGAGAGCAAATTATTTTAATATTTACGAGGGCGTAATTAACCAAGGGGTTATTAAGAAACAAGTTTTTTTTTGTCTTCACGCTGAATCCGAAACGTAGGAAGATTCCGTTTTCATTAGGACACTTCCGTTTCGCACTTTCTACCGAATCCTAGAGGAATTGAATGTTCACTGGTGGAACTCACTTTGTCTCTTCAAGAGTGAAGAAATCAAAATATTAAATATTTCATTTCCTCAAGCGGGAATCAAACCCACAACCCGTCGCGATTACAATACGCTTGTTCCCCTGCGCTATTAATTGTGTGGATTTTGTCATTTTGATTTATGCGGATGTAGAACGGAGAGTCTTAACACCAGGTCCTGTCGACCTGCACTTCAATACGGAAAATTAAAAACAGTTTTTATTGTTTTCAAATATTGCCATAATTATTGCAGAAACAGCGATACTGTTGTTTGTTTTTAATTAATAAACGTTATATTGACAGCGTTATGCCAAGTTTGTATAGGAGATGGGCTGCGTATTTAGATTGAGAGATAAAAAGTAA
>FAPJ01001013.1:533-11797 GCA_001485985.1 Heliconius ethilla aerotome | reverse complement strand
TGCAAAATTTTAGACTCCTAGCACTTGTAGTTTCTGAGATTTCGTGATGACGAGTATAGAAGATAAGATAACGGGCTGACCAACCACTAACCTCAATCTATCGATATCATATAGAACCTCCAACCTCGAACCGAGATAAAGAACACCTAAGAAGATAACAAATAGCACATCACTTAACTCAGTTCACCAAGAAGGCCGAGCAAGTGCCGTTCCAATGACCGTTACAGCCCCCGGGGGCTGCACGCCGGCACAATTACGTAGTGATTGTATCGAACAGCCACTCGGTGCTTAATCTACTTGATTACCTCCTTTTACTTATGAGTTTAGTAATTGAACTGGTTTCATAGGATATTGTGATATTAATTGCTTTCATGTTAAACGCGACGGTCGTGGGTTTGATGTCCACTTGAAAGAATTAATTATTTTCATTTCCTCGAGGTAACGAGATAGTTCAACCACTCAACACAATGAGAGTATTTCAATTATTTGGCAATGTATGGGCGATTACAAAACTTACATTAATAAAAGTAACTTTAAAACAGTCCGCTCCCCACTCTACGCCGAATTTTTCAAGGCATTGCATGTTGAGTGACGCAACTCAACGCCCGGCTTTTGCCTTGGTGCCACAGCGAAGAAACAACAATATTAATATCGAACCCATAACATAACAGTTCCATCCTTGTATCCTTGCGCAACGATGGACGGATATTAATAAATGTTTTAAAATAAAACAAAAAATAGCTGAATTAGCGCAATAAACTAAATAAATTCTACAGCTTTATAATGTTAGTGTAAATAAGTAGATATTTATTTAATTTATATCTTTATAACGAATGGTTTTAATATTTTACTTTGCGATGTTTTTTTATCACGATATGTATGAAAATGAAGGAGTGTACGGTGATCTTGTTTTAGGTACAGTCGTCGTTATAATTGTGTTTTTGCTATTTGTCAATTATTTTTTGTTTACGTATTAACTACATAATATGTTATAGACAAAGAGAGAACGTACTTTCTGTTATTAGTATCCATTTCATTTCAGAAAATCTGCATATCAATCTGGGGCCTTCTTGAAGCAACGGCATAACGGCTCTAAAAACCACAGTTGTGAGTTCGATTTCAATTCTGGGGATTTATTTTTGTTCATGTTGCGCGGCCTTGAGTTCTATTATAGTATATCGCACGATGACTAAAAAATAGTAATAAGGGATATATACACATTTACTCTTGCAAGATTTGAATCAACAACCACTCTAACCCTAAAAAAGTTATTTTAAAGCAACTGATTTTTCGTCGCGACAGTATATTTTAATGAATATGACAAGTCCAGGCTACCGTAAACACGGCAGGAGTAGGCGGTGAATGGGCATACGAAGGTACCACCTACCTACACGCTACTCGACACTATTTCTACGGTAAAATATGAGGATGCTAGGCTTATTTAGCCCAGTGAACAAAGTGGATGAAAATAGGTTATTATATTATTAGTGATGGTAGTGGATTCAAATATGCATACATAATCTTTTTTTTGTTCAATTATTATTCCCTAGTTTTATCTTTTTGAGACACTTTGTAACGCAGTAGACTGCGTATGACTATATACGCGACGGTTGTGGATTCGATCCCCACTCAGTGAAATGCTCATATTTTGTTTATTTTATTTAAAATTGAGCGTGAAGTAAAAAACGTATATACCTACTACTTAAAGAATTCACCCACAAAACATTTAATATACTAAACACTTCTCAATGACGAAGCAACACCTCACACCTCAAGGCTAAACAAAAAAAAACACACAATAAATAAAATGAACCTTCCCTACAAACGACTCAATTACAAAGGTCGACGTTAAGTGGTGAAAACATAAATATTTTGTAAACAAAGTTATATGATAGGGCTTTAAGTGGCAATGGGCGACTTCCGGTTGTAAAACTGTCAAATATAATGTATGAATTGAACAAATGGCAGTTGTTTCAGTTAGAGACTTTTTGACTTTTGGCTGTATACATAATGGATGTAGGTTCGATACTCTTTCGGGGGAGTTAAAATACACATACAATATAATGATTTTTTCCCACATAGCAGGAAAGAAAGGGGACCCAGTGTTAAGGCATCCTGTTGCGTGGTATATCCATCCTGTTTTGGGGAAATCGCGCTTTGAGTGATAAAACTCAACGCCGCGTTTTATCCGACAGAAATATTATAATATCAATATCATTGATAAAATGATTTATTAATATTAATATAGACATTTTAAAAGTTGTGGTGTCAACTGTAAAAAGAAACGATTGTGAATTCGATTACCATTCTAGGGGATGAATCTAAAAAATATACATCAACTTATACATTTTTCATTTTAAGTATTTCTACCGCCATAGGACATCGTATATACATACATATATATCAAACATTAATTTGGCCAAACTGTGAATGTGACCTCTCGTTTGGCCGCCGGTAATTAAATGAAAATAACGGCTACGCATGAAGACCACCTCCTCGACCTAAGGTCGTTACGCGAATTGCGTAAGAATTTTATACGTAACATTTACTTATGTTTTGAGCAAAATAGCCAATGGTTATTATTTAAAAGAAGATAGTAATAAGAGACTAGACTTGACGTAGTGCTAGATTCGATTCTTACTCGGGGATATAAAATATTTAATATTTTAATTTCCTGCATGGTTCGAATTGTAGAGGGAATGTAATGCCAAGACACACCGTTCCCATTCTTCTTTAGAGGCATTGCGCCCGCCGCACTGCATCTACCTCAAAGGGTAATTTAAAATAATATAATCAATTCCCGAAGTGACAATCAAAGTTATTTGAAAAATATAAAAATTTCCATAAAAAATAAAGTGAGAAATGAACCTACTATCACAGCACTAAGTAAAGAACATAAATCTTTCACAAAGCTACCTTCATTTTTATGTAAATAAAGTTTTAAAGTTTCATCGCCATTAGTAGAGGAGTCGTTCATCATTCAGGAGATGCTAATGGGCACGAGCTTTTGATTCTGCATTACTATGTTTCATAGAATATTCTTGTAGACGCCAGTATGGCGCTACAGTTATTAAATATACTTCACTTAGTACAGTTTTTAACATTTTTAATTTGCTATTCCAGAAACGGGAAAAGTCATATATTTTTTTATTCTAGATCTCTATTTTTTCTAGAAGCTAAAAGAAAGGCGAAACCTTAAAGCGATCGTTGTGGGTACAAATAGTATATAAAAATGTAAGAGATGAAATCAGGGTTCTAAAACTAGTCTGGAAATATTTTTTATTACAACTAATATTGTTGTGTAAATAATATTTTTATTCAAATATTTTTCTGTCACATTAATTGATAAGAATGAGACTTTAAATAACCTTCAAAAAATGAACCACATACCTTTACGTACACACACACATACTTTTTACTTTAAATAAAATTATTTGACGTTTATTTTGACTAACTACCGTACAAATTCAAAACATGAGTGAATAAACAAATCATTTAAACGTGTAAAAAACTGTAAAAACAAAACAAATTTATTTACCAACAAAATGTTTGAAGCACTTTACTGCACTTGTTATAATATTAACAGTTTCTACAATTCCAGACAGATACAAAAACGAAATAAACTCAAAACACAAACAGAAACAAAAATCTATCGAAATAAAAACACAAGTAATAGTCGAAGTGTAAAAACATAAGAGCTATCAAATTAGAAGCGTGCAGACCGAAAAATAAAGATACAAAAATTCTACCATCGAAAGCTCTTATTTCCCATTTAAATTTTCTTACCGCTTTGGAAATACAATTAATATTTCTATGAACGAAGTTATTCGATGGTTGTTTTAAATTTATGTTACAGTTAAAAGGAATAACTGGTTCGTTAAAGATTTTTCTTTCCGACTTTCTTTCGTACTTGTTGCGGTTTGGGAAGAGTCGCTCCAATTATGTCTAATTCTTCTTAAATATTATGAAAGAACCTTTTTTAATTACAATATTGAAACATGAAATGTTGTATTGAAAACAATTTAAAGCTTTTGACGAAGTTTGGGGAAGTCTAAATAAATGAAGTGGTTATGGGTTCATATCTGGTTGAAACGATGGCTATCTTGTAAGTATGAAATTCGAGCTTTTACCTGCCGTTTTGTCTGCATTTTGGTTACTATTCGTCGTTCGGTCGTTATTTTAAAGTATTTGTATATACATCCTAGACTATACCATAACATAAAAGTATACAAAATTTCATGATGTCTGGCAGCATAGTTCACGTGTTAAAGCGTAGCAAACAAACAGTCTTTCTCTCGTATAAACGATACCTGGCGGTAAGGAAACCTCGTTATTTTTCGACATAAGTACTAAATCGTAAATTTTCATACATAATTGATATTCTAAACAATTTCATATTTCATTAAACTAATAAGCCCGCTTCACTCAGTAAACATTTTTCTAAGAGTTTTAAAGATATAAAAGAATTCCTCAAAGATAACAAGCTGCTGTTAACTGAGCTTCAACTTTGCAAATTCCTACTGGCGTGGCGTTTCGTTTTAATTTGCGAAATTTTCTTACCATCCTTCGCATATTGATTGAATCTTCGTTATTTTGCGTTTCATTTGTATCCGCTTGAGCATTTTTTTTTCTTTTGAGCTTTCAAAAGATGTTGTTCTTGTACGATGGAAATTGTTTACTATTTAAAATTGTATTTTTTCAACTACGCTTACTACTATTTACAAAGAAGTAAACGAATAAATAGATATCTATATTTCTTTACTAATTTTATATACATCATCAGTCAGAATTACTTGAGTCACTTAGACTCTTAGTATGACAACATGACCATGGGAAGCAAGATTTTTTTATATGACACATAATTTAATTTCAAAATTGGAATATATTTAAACCCCAACCTAAAATAAATATGATGTTTAAATAAAAGCAAGTTAGTACAAGCTATTACAGTAAAGCTTGCTTCCCATTACGTTATGTAATTACGTATAAATGAGGCTCGGTATCGCGTCTATGGGATAATCCGTCGACACGTAATGGAATCGTGCTTTGAACTAAAACTATTGGAAATACTTAAATACTATTATATTTATGTACTTCAATAACAAATTAAAATGAAAAATTCGGCTTCACGCTACATCCCGCACACACAAGAATAGGCAGAGGGAACCTAGTGTAAAACATCCCATTCCCCACTTTCCGCCGATTTTTTCGAGGCAATGCTTCTTGCCTTGGTGACAGAGAAACTGAAAATATCAATAAAAAATAACAAATTCCCTCGAATGGAGATCGAACCCACAACAATCGCATTACGTCACGGCGGCAGACGACGACGAGGGCTCCTTTAACAAATTAAATTAAGGTATATGAGATACGGCGACTGTACATCGTTCGGTGTGGATTCTTTGCCACTCGAGGTAATTAATTATTTGATATTTCCAATCCCCGGCGCTGGCACACAATATATCGAAAAATTGTGCGAAAAGTATGGAACTAAGTGTATTGATCAGATTTTATTTTTATTTATTTGATATTTAATTTCTCTATTACCCTTACTGCAGAGGGAATGCGATTACTTTTTTTTTATTTACACATATTTCACTCAGGTGGCACAGAGAGTGTCAGAGACATCATTCTCTTCGTTTCACACGAATTCGAGACATTACGTTTTACGTAGTAGAACTCAATGCTACGTCTAAGCAGAGCGTGTAAATGTAATCATGCTTCGGGTGGCAACTGAACTCACAACCATTGTTCCGTGAGACGCGAGCCACTGCGTCACGGTGACCTCAGTTCATAAATAAAAGAACAAAATAAAGTATTATGTTACAGAACATTTTAATATTTTCAATGAACTACATTATTTAAAAGCTAAATCTAAAGCTTATTAATTTCAGCAAATTGGAAAATGTTATACTCGTTGAAATTTCATCGATTATAATTAAATTAACTTGCTGATATCGATAGTTGATAGATGTTTCGATGTTGGTATTCAATTTTACAAAACCCATATGTAGATAAATGACGCACTAAAAACGTTTTCATATAAAACGTTGTCCAGACGACGGCTTGCAGTGTCTAAAAGTTATCAGATCTAAAGTAGGGCCTCTCTAGTGTTTGTAACTCTACACGTTCTAATGATTTATTTATTTTGATGTCCTCGGTAAAGGACAAAGAATGGCGTTGAGGTTGTTGTCCACACAATGTTTCGAAGATGTGGCGAAAAGTAGAGGACGGAGTGTCTAAACACTAGGCTCCATTTGCCTATCATGATATATACGGGATACAGCTTAAAGCTTCTAAAAAATATTCAATATAATTTAGGCCCATACCTATTGAACCATAAATGAATCTAAATTTCACTGCGCTGGGGTCAATATTTACTGCCTTTTGTCTCTACAGTTTGATTGCTTTACAATACTGTAGTTCATCGTTATTCAATAACATTTAAACCTTTCTCTTTTGAAACTAAATAATCGATACACAGCGCTTTTGTTACAGTATTTTGTTTTTAAACGAACAATGAATCAGTTGTTAGTGAACGCAATAGTGGGACGTTGTACTAATAAGTACTGATTTTTTTACTTAATAAGGCCATAATAAAGAAATATACATAGTATGAATACTTTTGTAAAAAAATAATTGAAGTTTGAAACCTAGCGGAATTTTGAACCCGTGCCTAACGATTAATCCCTTGGATAATTTCTAAGAGACATTTTCACTGAGCTATACTTATCTCAACATACACTCACTCACACTCGTCGAAAGTCTTATACGCGATTTATGTTACTGACAATCTCAAAACTCAAACACTTACTTTCACGGTGTTAAGTTCCGCCACTCAACATGCTTTGTCTCCAGAAGTCGGCAGATGGTGGGGTATGGAAGTGTCTTAATGGGAACGACGGAGACCCTATGCCTACCCTAATGTATATATATTTTTATTTTTAATAGAGTACAGAAAACAGCAAGAATTTTTAATATTTTAATGCCAATTTAAGATTTCTAGGCCAAACAAAATATATTCTGCTCGAACTAGAATTAGAACTGGTCACTAAGTTAACTGTAAAGAAGAAAATAAGACTCAAGGACAACATATTCGTATTTGTGTGTTTGGTCATAAAATATTGGTCATGGATTCGATTCCTGCGCGCGTAACAACTAAAATATGTATATCTAAAATACCTTACCGTACATATTGCGTTTACATCACAACTAAGTATAACTCTATTATCTCAAAGAGGATTATATAGAGTATTTCATCTCGACGCGCTACACTGCACGCGACACTGTCTTAGCTAAATATTATGGAAAATTAGAATAATTCGATCACATAGAGGATGTATCTGTTCGCTGGTGGAAATTAGTTGGATACATTGATTGGTTATTATGGATATGGTAAATTATTGAAATTTATAAATATAGGATCTATAATATATTATATAGGAAAATATAGACTCTTGAATGGTTATCAAGTCAACTATTCATAGTGATTCTTGATATAACATGACACATTCTAAAACGCAGGTCTACGCTACACACAAGTCTTTTATAAAATAATATGTAAAATACGTTGAAATAAAAAAAACCAAAAGTAAAATGCATTCAATCATACTCAAAGCAAAGTGGATCCCCTCTCTACGCAGACGGCGGACGGAGGACGGAGGACGGCGCGTCATTTATCTCAGTTTGGCTCGCACCCAGCATCCGGCAAGATCACGATTCCTACTAATGTTATAAAACATTATTCCTTTGTGAATAATCTTGAATCTAATGCATGTTAAATAGCTCTTGTAACACATAGAAAAAGAATTAAACTATTGCCGTTAGTATAAAATGTACATGAGTAAATATACTTTCTTCACTTCCTTGTAATAGAGTATTTAAACTATAGGTCCCTCTCACTATCTTAATATACAAAAAAATAATAATAAGTGAATCTCTGCCCTCCATGCTATGTGCGGGATACAGACTGAAGCAGATTTTTCGTCTATTCTCTATTTCTCTTTTCTATGCCACATATCAACAACAAGCTCCCCGTGTTCATGGATCTCGAACAGGAAACAAACAATGTCTAATGACTGCAACAATCTGTTAGTTCGCTCATTCATTATCCAGTAATCATTCCGCTGAACAGAAATATGGGGGCTTTAATTATGGCTGATGTAATACGCGCCGTTGCCATTACGTTTCCAATTTTCCTACGTTCGTTACGTTTCGATGTATAATTTGTTTTAATTCATCTTGTTTAACCATCTGGTTGTGATATGATGGGTTTTATATTGACGGGTCGTGGGTTCTATTTTTAATAAGTATTTTTTTATCTGAAGGTATTTTAGGCATATGACAGTGAAAGTAAGGAAGAGATTGCCTTAACATAATGTTCTTTCTACCTAGTATATAAAAAGTGAAGCTGTAAAAATATTTTTTTTAATTCACTAAAAAAATGGAAGGTTTTTTCGGGCAAGTTTTTTAAGGACAGACAGAAGGAAGTTAGTGTTATAATATTTAAATCTTTACTAACTAATTCTAACTTTTTAATCTTTACTATCTTTACTGCCCACCAAATTTTTGAGACATCATGTGTTGAGTAGTAGAACTCAATATGGTATTTTATCTACTATACAATCATTCCCCCGCCTATAGACCGCACCCACAGCCACCACATTTACAGACGCTATCCTACTGAGTCACGGTGGTCTAACAATAAACATCCTTACAGTTACAAATAAATAATCGTTTGTAAACAAGAATATCCAACTCTCCCAACGTACCAAATCTAAACTTATTTCCATTACGCGTCTCTCCTTAGAGACCGCCCGATGAGATCCGCAAAACTTTAAGAATACATTAGCTTTGGTGACAGAATTGACAAATTTGAATTGACAAGCCCTCACTTTTGGAAAATTTTCTGACAATTCCTACGTGTTTACACAATTATTTTTCTAATTGTAGAAGGGTAAGCAGAGAGAACCTAGTACTCAAAAGTATTTTACGTAAAAAAACTTTTTTTTTGGGAACTGAAAGAAAGAATATAGTGTTGAGACAGTACGTTCTATAAATTTCGTTTGTTTAAATAAATACTTGTATAATATGTTAAATTCCAATTCAAAATATTCTTTAATCGAATAGACTCTTGCAAGCTATGTTTAATTTGTTAAATGAACATAAAGCCAGCACTAGTTGCAATCTAGCAAGTCATCGGGAGCTTTCAATATAACATTTGAAATTTGAGTGTTTTATATAACTAGCGGAAGTTACTGCACTTATTCTATCCAGATCAAAACGAAAATATTTTGAGATATATAGAATCCTGAATAAAAATTGAACCCACAACCACCGCGCTGACATGTAGACTCTTCCCTAACGTCAATCAATTTCGGAATTAATTTAAAAGGGTTAATGGATTGTATAAGAGAGTCCCGCCCGTTAGTGAAAGTCCGCTGATGAAAGGTAAAGGTCTTTGACATAAAACACTGAAAGGTCCACTCTGTAATTTTAGAAGAGTCAAATTAAGCTTTAAAGTAGCTTTTCGAGGGTAGTTGAAATATTTTTTGGTTGTATATACAAATATGCAGTTTATATAATTGATTGTTTGGGTACGAACATGAATTTTAATTAGGGATAAATACTACAATTCTTATAAACTTTGTAGCTTTTGCGACATTTCCGAATATTTATGTTATGCGTTTTGCATTATATGTATTACTTTTTTATAAAGCAGACGGGGAGGAAGTAGTATTAAATCACACTCCTTTGTACACTAATTTCCTCTTTTATTCAAAATATTGCGTATTGAGTGGCGGAACTCAACGCCACAAGACCCTTAATAGTGTGACTGCAAACGTAACGGTAGTGTTCACTTTCGGGGGAATGAATTATATATATTTCCTCACCCCGATAAGAAAAGAAATCGCTGCGTTGAGTTCTGCCACCCAACACTCAATGTCTCGAGAATTGGGCCCCGCCCGGCTTAGGTAATAACCTAATATTTACTGGGTTTCTCTCTCTACCCTTCTATAAGAAAAATACAGCGGGAAGCTAAAAAAAATGTACCCTTTGCCAAATAAAGATTGATGTGTTTGCATTTCGTCAAAGAATGTGGGGGAAAAAGTCAAATCATCACAAGTGAGTAAAAAGATGATATAGATTATTTTCGATATTTCATTAAGATTCATTACTGTCATTATACTATTATGCTTTTTTGATATTGATAAAGCTTTTATGTGTTTGTTTTCAATTGATAACAAACTATGTAAAATATTTTTTTTATTTTATATTGAATGCTCAAGGCCGTCGAGGCACAGCGTGTGTCTGTAAACACATCGGTTGTGGTTTCGATTGAAACTCAGAAGAATGAGTTATTTTCACTTGCTTGCCCTGGTAATAAGATACTTCATTTACACCACGTAACATTAAATGTTTAAAAAAATTGGCAGAACACTTTCCGGGAACAAAGCAGATTATCTTAAGATTAGTTTCAGTCTGCCTGCTCTAGATAGATAGCTAATCATAATATTTTTTTCATTATAAAGTTTTTTTACTATTCCCTATACAAAACAGAATTTATTAAAGAAATGTCTGTCACACAAAACAAACAACTTTAATAAGGAAACAACGAAAGAAACGAACGAGGAAATGAAAAAGACACACTGTTAACGTCTTTCAAATTATTAAGACGTTCATTCACGTTGCCATCCATCTTGTCATTTACAAGGCATGCACTTTATTTCTTTTTAACCGACTTGGAGAACGGAGGTTACCAGTTTGACATGTATGTTTGTATGTGATATTCTTGGTGTTGAGTTGTAGTTGAGAATGATGATCTATTTCGACTTACAATCACGTGTGCTACATTTTGTAATATTTTGTATATTAGATGGCCGCAGCCGTAGGAGCCGTAGTGGCACAAGGGTGTGATTATAAAAGTGACGTTTGTGAGTTCGATTCTCACTTGGAAAGTTAGATTTCATGTTTTAATTTCGCTCTGGTACGACGCAAAGCACAACACGCAATCCCTCTAGTCTTGATAAGAACGGAGTGTCCTAACAGTAGGTTCCTGGGTTCCCTCTGCCTACCCTGCTATCTGTGGGACGCGGCTTTAAATAAAAAAAACCTACTCAAATAATATTTTGTTACAGTTTCTATACGCACAACTTTACCAAATATCAATAATACAAATGGAAATAGGTCGCGCTCATCAAATTGGCCGTCATTGAGTCTATTATACTAAAATTGTATCCGAATATTTTACTAACATTTTATTT
>FAPJ01001012.1:0-14211 GCA_001485985.1 Heliconius ethilla aerotome | reverse complement strand
TTACAAAACAATAATCATTTGGTGCATTTTCATTGGTTTTACTGATCCCAAATTGTTCCAGCACTTTTTTATGCAGACATATTTCTGTACACACATGAGGTGGGTTAGAATATACTTAATACTTATATAATAGAACATTATAAATATAAGGAAAACATTTATAAAAAAAAATTACTTTAAGTTTATCCAAGTATATGTCAGAAAACATGAGTCAGATATCGTATTTAGAGTTTGGCAGGAGTTTGTATTACAATGCATCACATAATAACGTCTTATGGCTGATTCGCAATAAAAAGAAAATCGTACATATCTGAGAGTTGTTACAAAATATTAATTAATTCAGTTGAATGTAACAATACCGCTTTCTATTAAAGTAAAAACTGCCAGTGGGAAAAACGATCAATAATAGATGCACCCACTCAATGCTGCGTTTTGTTCCCACTCTCGTCATACACGAGTGTGTTGTGATCTGAGCGGATATCGATTGTGTTCTCAGTTCATCGTTAACAACAATAATAAGCTTTCATTATTTTATTATTCACTTCCGTACAAAGTGAATTTGTATAAATTAATTGAATAAAAAAATATATTTTAATTTTTATGCCCTTTTGTGGCTTGCTTTATCAATTAATATCGTTGTATTTATAACTTAACAAGTTTCATAGGTGGTGCTATAATAATTCATTTAGTGAAAAGCAAATGACCTGGAAAATAAGAAAGATAAATAAAGCGATTTTATTTAGAAGTGTTTAAATTTTTTTTATTTAAATACTGCATGAATTTTAACAAGTTACAACATATGCGATCAGATAGAGTTGAACAGATGTTAGAAGCATGCAGATTGTACAGCCAAGTGTTAGTAAAAGAAATAATAGTCCTGTTGTGATGATGTTGATGACAATGACATAATAGTATTCACTACAATCGATCTGCATAGATAATGTAGTTGTAAATTGAAAGAAGGGTTTTATATAGACAAAAAAACAAAATTCGCGTCGGTTGCGAAAAAAAGCATGATAATTAGAAAACCAAACCAATAAAAATTTGATGCAAGCGCATGAAGAAGTGTTCAGAGTGTGTTTATACCGGCGGATCATGGCTGTACCTCGATCAAGTAGTAAAGTCCGTATAACGCGAAAGTAGAGTCGGCCGAACCTGTCCCTGGCCAGATGATAGAGGAAGTCGGGGTATTCGCCGAGACACTCTCTGAGCTCCGCGTCGGAGAGGAAGCTCAGCTCTTGGAAGAGCTCGCGATCGAAGCCGGGCGGCGGCGAGGCGCGCGAGCCTCCCGCGCACCCCGCGCCCGTGGCCGCACCGCCCTCCGCCGTGACGCGCCCGACCCGCGGACATCGGCACCGCCCGCCTCACGCCGGCGAAGATTTTTTTTCAGGCCGTTGGACACTTTTATATCACTTCATACGACCACACACTTTAATATCACAAGAGTTATTTAAATTGTATCCGTCTCCCCAATATTCTCTTATTTGTCTGTTGTTTCATATTTCCACTAAGTAAAAACGGATTTACTACTGTTCGACACTGTTAAATAATTTCGTAATGACTTAAGTATGATTATTACAGAAAACAAAATATCTCTAAGCATCTAATAGACCGAAGACGCAAAAGGGTGTTATTAGACTGAATGTTATACAATGCTATTATTTTATTGCACAAAACCAACTCGTAGGTTAACTATAAGATAAGATAATTAAAACATCGCTGGCAATCACTAGTGGTTAATACCCATTGATTTCAAGTGTTTAATAAATACTACTATACTTTAATAATAAAATACTAAGTTTTACAAAAATAATAACTGTCATAAAAAAATATTCTATATTACGATTGTAGCAGTGATTTTATGTTTCATATAATATATTATAATTTATTATAATGCAATCACCCTAAAGATTGAATTAGAAAAATGATGATATAAGATTTAATATGGCAGAGGAAGTTAAAAATGATGGATAAAACATTAATATTCCTCTTAAGGAACCTTTGTTATTAATAAAATCTTTTTATGTATTCATTATAATTCAAATTTCAAGTCTCTACAAGAGAATGTGAGAACGCCATAAAGGTCGCCTTGCACGTGATTGTCCTGACGTAAATCAGCCTTGTATAAGCCAGTATAAAGTCAAGATATAATACTTTTTATTAATAATATATTAGTCTTACTTATCGCCATCACTGTATGAAAAAATTATTTGCTACATAAGAGAAATGAAAGTTAGTAATTCGTAATTGGCTCGCACAGGTAAAAAACCATTCTATATTTCATACTCATAATACGATATATATATTTATTTCAGATTTTAAGCCGGCTCATATAACATATTTATATCATATAACATATTATAATATATTTCTTTTATTATTTTTTTGATAAAAAAAAGTGAGTTTAATAAGATGTCTTCATGATTTTTTATAAGAATACTATTTCGAAAATATTACTACGCCCTATATATTATACTATCAAATATATTTGAAATGTACTGATTTAAATAAAAAAAATGTTACTTACGAAAAATAGCAGAATAGTTTTAATATGGATATTATAATATACATATACTTAAACTTGGGCTTCCTAATTAAATTGAAGTGATTTCTTTTAGCAACGGTTAAGTATTTCAGGTCAATGTTAAAAACTTTCACGATAAAATGTGCAGTAGAACGATACACGCGATTCAGTCACATATATGAGTATATATACGCGGAACGAATCCAATGGATCGATGGTAAGGCGTCCATTTCCGTCCGCCACCGCGCAATCACTAGCACTAGCACTACCAAAGTCGCTGGCCGTGGTCAGCCAGTACTTGGTATACGCCGATAGTTTTCTTACAACGAATTATTTATTCCACATACAATTTTCAATCTTATCTCTTGAATAGTTACGACTACAATGGCTTGTTGTTGTACTTATACATAGGTAATTCAGGTGCGGCAAATGAGAATTTGCATCACACGTAAGTGTGTATGCCTATATAAAAATGTATAATATATATAAAAAATTATCGTCCGCCCTCTTATATGGACAAATAAAATAAAAACTCTGATATAAAATATCCAAGGTCAAGATTTATTAAAAATGTTATCTCTATATGTGAAATTCACTTTATTAGACTTAATAATGAACATTTGTTCACTTAATTAATAATTTGTATAATTATATTATACTTAACGCATTTTGCACGTTCTCAATGTAATAAATATTTAATTTTACAATAAATATTACCATTCATATGTCAATAATAAATCTATTTTCTAACTGACTTTTCATAAATTATCTGTATATATTACATAAATTCTTTTACATTGTGTTAGCCAAATAAGCAAAAAGAAAGAGCGTTTTTTTTGCAAATTGTATATTTTAATCGATTAAAATTTGAAGGAAACTATTAAATATATGCTAACTACTTAATATTTCATTATAAAATACGTATATAGATAACAAAGAACATAATAATTATGCTCTCACGGTCAAGATAACATATAGTTTGGTGGTGGCCCACAGCTGTTGCGCGGAGGGGGGCGCCGTCTCCCTAATCCCGAACACGCCTCAATCGATGACACGCCGACTCCGTAGCTATATTCGTACAATGTTATAGCGTGCCCTTTAAATTACACTAATAAAATATATTATAGTCCCTCACACAAAGGTTACCAATTAATGTTACCGCTAAAGAGACCTTAGCTAGTCTTACGTAAGATGTAATGATATTATCACATGTAAATTTTAATAATGAAATGAGGTCACAAACGCGACGGAACTGTTCAGGAACGCGAGATCACTAGGATTGAAGGACGGTTGCGTTAAAAAAAGCCGATACAACGATGCAGCGTTGCACCGTAGTGCAGGCCAAACTTAGAACGGTGCGGATGGCGCAGCCAGCCAGCGCAGTTCTGCGTGCTGCACAAGGAAAGCCGGGCCGCGGGCGTCGAGGAGTCGCAGTATTGATCCGGCGGTAGGGCGAGCGCGTGTCGCGTGGCTACCGGCGCGAGGCGCGACCGTCACCTCACTACTGGTGCTCGCGTGGAGGCGCCGCGCACGCGCTCCGTCCGCACTGGCGAGACTGGCGCGCCGTTACCGCTTGCCGCATCGCAATACATTACTCTTATCTATTAAATTATTTCTTTGCTATTTTGTTTTATTGTATTATACCTTCGTTGTTTTATTTTAAAAATTGCACAGAGTAACAGATTATCTATGATACAAAAATAAAGCATTGCTATTGTATTATAGACAATTATGTTTTGGTCCGTATTCGATTTTAAAAGATTTATATAGATACAAGTGGATGTCCGCAATTTCATTTGCGTGGACTTTATGGCCCTTGCCATGATTCTTCCATATATATACCACCCACCACTGTGATTGAAACTTGCAGCAAATAGCAGGTAAAGAGAACTCAGTATCAAGACTCTCCGTTTTCCATGAAAATTCAAGTTACTCCGTGTTGAGTTTCTACTCAAATTGGTTTTGGGCTAGGGAAGTGGCGAAACAGGAACAATTTAAGTTTAGTAATTTCCCTGAGTGGATATCAAATTCATAGCTTTCACAAATAGGCTTCGCAATAACGCTGTATATTTTACACAACGGCCTGTATTATTATTCCAGATAAAAAATACCTATCACGTTGAACATCTTTTACTGAACCTGTATTTCATTACTTGTTATAGTTTAGCTAGACTGTTATGGTTATTCTTCAGATTTTCCAGATCTCAATAAAGACATAGATTCCTATTTTACTTCTGAAGACAACAATCCTCTGCACTCCGTATTTTTAACAAACTAATATCCATCTAGTTACTTTATTGACTAATCTGTGTAGTTGCAATATAAATATAAAGCAAAATATATAAGCAAACATTAAATATAAAGTTTATGACATGACTTATGCATAAGCTAGGATACCTAAGACATGAAGTAAAAAAATATTTAGATTTATAACCATTGCAAACTATAAACTCTATAAAAAATTATAATTCGAATAAAAGGCGACTAAATAGTAAATACTAAAAAATATAAATATAAAATGTTTATCTTTGAGGTTTTTATAAAAATGATTTTAGATGTAAAATGTTCATATGAAATCAAAAGTTTACTTACGAAAGTAATTGAGCGTCTCCCTGATCTGGTCAGGCGTAAGAGCGTAGTCTTCGGATTTGACCGGTAGCGCCGGCGACGGTATAAACCAATCTTGATTCTCGTACCCTGGAAAACGTAACTTTTTAAATATGCCATCCAAACTACTGTAGTTTCAATTTACAAAACGGCAATTATCTACAAAACAAATAATAATTGTGTACGAAATGGCATCTCAAGATCGATCTCAGACTTAGCAGGTCTAAAACAACTAGTTATTTATGTAGCCACCTTTCCCACTCATTCGTATTAGACACAGTTACAGTTTCTATTTTAATCAGATATATATTTAGCTGTTTAACTTTATGTTGGCAATATTAAGAAGCGGCTACGTCAGAGGAGCTCTGAATCACACCTGCAACATTCCCCGTCCACTTTCAATCCAGTTTGTTCCCGTTGACGATATCACGTGACTTAATCTACGACATTCTAGGGTACGGTAATAGTAAGATCCATGAATATTAAACGAATATCAGTTAAAAGTAATGTTTTAAATTTTGAACGCATCGTAGATTTAATTTTTATTATTATTTTAGAAACCCATTTCTTTTATAGACTATTATGTGTTATTGTGGGTTTATCGTTTAAAACTTTTTAAGCTTATTCAAAAATGTGATACCTAGTAAAAAATTGATCTCACTTAAAGTGTAAAGCAGTATTATAAAGTCTTCTAAAAAAAGTGAAAGAAAGACAAAACATAGAAAATATCAAAACTAAAATGTGTCATATAAAACGTGATATTCAATACAAAGTGACATTTATAATTGCATTTCTAAGATGCCTATCATACCAAGTTGACGAATAGCATACGCGAGACCGGTCGGGAATGCGCGCTGGTCAGCGGACGATGACTCGTGCGATGAGACACCATTATTTATAGCGTCGTTGGACTACGTAACGCTGGCGCCGGAAGCTGCGCTACGCGTTCAGTAGGAAGGAACTCAATTCTAGTTATGTAATATTAAATTATATTTCTTTTTTTTTATAAATAAAACACATTAAATAATTTGCGGCATTCATCATTAATTTATATAAATTTACCATGGATTTATATTATAAATAACTTTAAAGATTAAAATCAACGAAGTTTTTTATTTCAACATTAATTTAGATATCTTTTTATATAGCCTACACTTCACATAATATTTGCGGTAAAGCACAATGGGCCATTTCCACCAGCTTTTTGAAAAATCGGGAACATACCAAGATACTATTAGATTGTAGAATTTTCGTCCACACTTAATTTTTTATGATTAGTTTAATTCAGATCCATGGAGAAATGGAGATAATCAGTATATTGTGAATCATATTATATGTTTTTATTACTGTTTCTAGATAAAATGTAAAAGGATATTATTGAGACCTATTTTTGTAAGTTGCAATAATGTCTTTTAATATCACTTGTTAGCCTCACATCCTGCATGCGACCTATGCCGTTTTAACCCAGCCCCTTGCCTGGGTGCCATTTTAATATTTAAATTGAAATTTTAATTAAATTGAATCTTAATTTTAATAGTTTTAGAATAGGAATTTTAAAAAAAGATACTGAAAAAAAGATGGACTACGATATAATACTGGTCTCTAAGCTCTAACTGCTTACCTTCTTAATATGAGAAAGATATACAAGTAAGTAAATCTCAACATACAAAAAAAGTGAATGCGAATTCTAAACAAATTTTATATATCTGTGTATGAATAAGTAGATACGTTATTTATAAATACTACATTTTTAAATTAAATAAAAGTTAAGACTAGAGTATGGAAAATAATGTAAGCAACATTATTTTCACATTTTTTTACATTTAAAGACTTTAAAAGAATACACGCACTAGGGTGGAGTTAGGGCTTGGCTCTACTTTGAAAAATAAATTACATGTACATATAAATATAAAAACTTTATTACGTTCAAACAAAATCTTCATAGTGATTTGTCAATTAAGCATAATATACAGTGAAAATGAGAAAGTGCTTCTTCAACTACAACAGTATTAAATTAGCTTTTCTCCTCTATTATACGCGTTGAATAGTAGGCCATGGACGAGCGTAAACGTACTAGAATAGAAAATGCATATATTTAACCTCATTGAGATAAATCAATACAATATAGTATTAAACCTGTCTGAAAATTAACAAATAAGAATAATTATCGTGGTTCTGGTCGAGTCTCGTAAAACTTCCTGAGAACGACGAAGGTCGTGCCAATTGAAATGTGTAATTACGTTTTAGCGATCTTCGAGCGTTTTTATTTTGTCAAAAAATATAAATTTATGTGTTTATTTTAATAAGAATTTAAATTTAAGTATAGTTATTACTACTGAATTATATTCGTCCATTACGTTAAATATATGACCATTTTTTGTATAATGTTTTAGTCATTTAAAAGATATTAAATATAGACTCGGTTGCCATATAACAATCACTAATTGAGTAACTCCTTGCACACACTATGTGAAGTGTGACTGTAAACGGCAAAACGCGGCATTGAGTTCCGCCACTCTACATGCAATACCTCCAGATTTTGGCGGAATTGTGAAGTTGTGTGAATTTTGGCGGAAAGTGGGCAACGGAATGTCTTAACACTAGGTTCCCCTGCCTACCCTGCTGTGTGCGGGATACAGCGTGAAGCTAATTTAATTTTAACTATGTAAACGAACACCGAAAAGAGTACCTACTTCACTTTAGGAGAATAATTTTGAAAGGTTTATATTTTTAATGCGTACGGCCGTTAAAACTTGCTAGCTTGCTTAGTTAAATGAATATTACCATGAGTATTTGAAACATTAATTTCTTAAATTGTTCACGGAGTGTTAGTTAAGAGGTAGAACGCCTCTAGAATTGTAGGCATCTTATTGTAGAGATTGAAAGTATCTTATTGATTGTATATTAAGGCTAAGCAAAATATTTATTTATTAAAGGGTTTTTCAGATATGGTTACACAAAATGTCTTTTAGGCGCCAAACATATATTTCATCTAAAAAAGAAAACAGAATATTTTAAGACTAGGTTCTCCCGACCTATACGGTCATCTTCGAGATGTGTGAAGATTAAAAAAAAGATGTATTTTTCCAATGTTTGTAAAGTCAGACATTGTTCTGCACTACAAGAAAAGCCTCAATTTCGAAATAAATCACACAATAAAAATAGCCTATAAATTGAAACATTATCAATATAGTTGGTTTCATGAGTGTTAGTGAGGTTATTCTAAATAAAGTTCAACGTGCCTATTAAGTACCTACTAGATGCCACAAGTTCTAAAAGTTTACTATGACTTTATACTTATTTTCTACTGGTTTCTAAAGTGCACTAAAATATTTTCAAATATTTTATTAATTTCTGTTCAACACAGTCATATTATTATTGATAACGCAGTGATACTATACTATAATGTAATCTTTATTCTCTAGCGGAGTTGAATTTTAATTTTCTCATTAAATCCACTATGAAATATAAAATAATTTAAAAAATAGCATAAACATAATTAATAAGCTGCACATTGATTAGCTTGCAATTATTACACAGACATGATAAAAATAATAACGTTACTTACGGTAATTGCCAGCTACAAAATTACATATTATAATTGTCACAAAATACGTGATATATGGAAATATTATTAACCCGTAAAATATTCTATTTCACAAGTGCACATAATCACATAAAATTTAGGGATATTTTATAAAACATGTATAAAATAAAATTTTATATATTTCAAAAATCTTAAATTATACCTAAATGTATAGAGCTCTAACGTATTAATAAAGTATAGAACCTACTTATTAATCAGTTGATCGAAATTAACCTTATTAAATTAAATTTAGCACTCAAACAACTTTTAATATTTTATATACTTAGTCTTACCATAAACACTGTTTGTTACATTTAAAAAATAAACAAAATATTACTTTTGAATTTGGAATCTGTCATTTTTATACGATTATTCATTTTCTTATTTTCGTGTCAATATCTTGTGAAATATTATGTATTACTAACAGATTGTAATAGTAATAAATATTCTGTACAATAAAAACAAAATCTTTTTCGTTGTAACAATATTCATAACAAGACTAAATATATTATTTTTTGTAGTTATAAGGATAACTGAAAGTCATCAGTAATAATATGCCTCAGATTTTTCATTATTTTCCTTCATCATCATTTCATCGTAAATATCAAAAATTTACACAAGATGGATAATTGATATCAAGCATGCAATACTCATAAGTTTTGCAGTTCCTAAGTCCAAGATTAAAAATACATCAAGGGAAATTAAAATATGTATATGTCATGCCATATTCATAAAGAGTATGTGAACCTTACCTCCGAATTGTGTTAGACTGTCGGCTCTAAGGCGATACTTCGGAATATGCTCTTGAAGCAAGCTAACTATCTCTACTTCTGGCACCTCCTCGCTATTGCACAGCTCTGTTAATAAAAATAATAACATTAAGTCAAATAAACAATACAAAAAATATAGGAATATATATTATTCTATGCGATAATATAAAATATTTATAATATTTTTACTAAATAAATACAAAAGTTACCTCTAATTGTTAGCTATAATAAAATAACCTTCGTTTTTTTTTAAATATTTGTTAGCTCTATAATTCTAACCTTAAATATATTACAACACTTTCTAGTAAAGTAGGAAAATTTGATAAACATCTAAATAATAGTTAGAAAGCCGTAGGTTCGCAGTGTCGTGACTAGAGAATCGAAGTTGGACGCATTGCGATGTCTACTCTACAGCATTATGAAGTACAAGTACTCGCTTGAGTCTATATATTTTGCGAGTATGTAGTAGTGGTGTACTTGCTGCATTAAATACGGACCAGACAGAATCAATACCGCACCCTTCCTATAACCACAGGCTGAAAGCGCCATCTACAGGGGCACTTTGCAACTAATTTGCAACAAGTCAAAGAATGAAATGACAATATATAAGAAAATGAATAAAAAGGCAAAATATTAATAAAATAACTACAAGTTAAAACTGTATTTTATCAATATTTTTATTTTATGATATTGTTTTACAAAATTAAAATAAAGTTATATATTTTTTTTATGTTTACATAACAATACATTCTTATATGACGTTGCGCTGCTAAAATATTGATAAGTAAATTCGCGAAATGTTGCGGTCTATCTATAAGTAAATGATGCGTGGACGAGAAACTAAGTTCATTTGAATCCGATATTGCTATAAAAAATTATGTGTACTTATTTTAATTTGGAATATTTAATTGACATATTATATCCTTATAACAGTTTAGTATTTAGCTAGTAAGCTAGCATTGTAGGTGGTGGAACTACAGTTTTTAATCATATTTGGAAAACATTAAAATTATTTAAAAACATACTCCATCATAGGATTCAAAGCGATATTCAATCTCAAAAGGTTTTCACAATGCAATTGTCTTGAATTCTTGATTAAAATATTATGTTTCATACCAAGCTATTATATGTTTTCTTATCATTACAAACATTTAAATATAAACGTTCATATGACATAAGAATAATAATAAGTCTTTATTTTCTTAAGTGTAATGACTCCAAAACTCTAAAACCCTAACTATTTATCTATCTCGACTATTCGAGAGAAAGAAGAGTATGTATACATTATACTTTTCGCAAAGCGAATCATCTGGGAGAACTTTAGAAGAGACGCCAGAAATATTATATTTCGCAGACCACTGATTTAAAAAAATATAAAGTTAGTAGATAATATATTTTACTATATATTTGAGAAAATCATCAAATGTTTTTTATTTAATAAGTGTAGGTAGCTAGTTCATTTAATAAAACAAAAGGATCATTATCACGTATTAATCAAAAACGATCATGTGATTGCACTGAATAAATAGACAGAGCAATACAGGCAAGCAACGGAATCTTAATAACGAAAACATAAACACCAATTGTGTACTTTTAACAATACAATCTTATTGAATTGACCACAGAGTGGACACTAAGTCTTCATATATTGTATACTTATTACTTCACATAGATAAACTCACCGTCACTCCAAGTAAATATCAACTCCTGGTGCTCATCGTGCAAACCGTTGCGCCGCCTCGGCCGCGCGCGAGGTCGCCTCTCACTCATTATAGTATCGTGACACATAAAACTTAAACGTCCAACTTTAATATTAACATTAAGGAACCAGAAACGGGGGAACCTAATTCTAATATTTAACTTGTGTGTACGTGCACTTGCCTCTACTTCCCCTAATAATCGTTTGTGTTTAATCTAGATAGTAGATAATGGCCATAACGTCACAAATCGATAATGAATACGGTCGACGACAGAGCGAACGTATAAAATGAATTTTAAAATAGTTGTACCAAGTCTACGGTGGTCTTAATTTATTAATTCTTAAAATGAAAATTAAGAAACACTGTTTTGATTGAGATAAAATAGATCACATTATTAATAACTAAAGGCATTTATTATAAAAAATGTATAGAATTTTTAATTTTAAATATAATAACTTCCAACATTTTTAAAATAATTAATAATAATTGAAGATGAAAAAATTCCCATTTATAGATAAGAAGATGGAGAATTTAAAGATAAATACTATGGCTGTGATATATAGCAATCTATTATTATATATTTTTATAGCATTTGTAACAGATATAGAAAGATAATTATAATTTAGCAAACAAAGCCAAGTAGAAATGGTACCGAGGCCACACGCATAGATCGCCTGTGGAGGCGGCACGGTCGTCGCACTCAAAAGCGTTAATAAAAATAAGGATGTCGTCAATATGTTGGCATCGATTCCATACATAGGTCACCTCTGAACTGCACAGTCCTTTCATTATTAACTATTTTTCAAATGTTATTACAACTTAAACTTGGAAATAAATATAAATGCGAAACTTCAATATTTAGCTATAAATTATTATATTTTATAATAAAACTATTAGTTGTCACTTTTAAAACTAACCTAGAATAGAAAATGTAAAGAAGAAATGACGGTAGTTCTGTTATATAATCTGTATTTCAAGGAACATGAATCCTATACGCTGTAACAAGATTATATTCTCTTTAACTCTATATTAAGTACAATATGTGTTCTTAATTTACAGGAAAGAAAGTAGCTAAGCATCAACTATTTTCTGTAATTAGGGATTTTTAAGATTTTTTTTTAAAAAAATATCGGCAATCGGTTCTTATCATGGTTTATACTCGTTTGGTATCTTTCATTAATATTTTCGTAATGGCGTAAAAATTATATAAGTGATATTATGTATAAGCGATATTTATGACAATGTTTGAAGCATGAAAATTTATTTCAATACCTTTCATTGTTATGCCTTCAATTTTTGCAAGCTTTATTTATTAAACATCCACGTTTTATATTTCTATACTGTACATATTTAGTATGCAAGTTTTAAAGTATATTTCTTATTTCTCAAAAATAAACTAAAATTTAAAATACAAATTTACAGAAGACATTTACAGAGTACAGATAAGAAATAAGGTTAGCGCGGACGTGAAGCGTGAACCGACAGTTGTCGGCGAGACCGCGGCGTGAGACTGGGCCTGCGCTCGCGCCCGCCCGCCCGGAATAGCAGCTGGCAACACGCCAATCGCAAAAATATATGCTATTCCCCCATTCATAAGCCCTATGCATAAGCCTTCATTGTTTGTGTTTGTTTTACAGAAAAACAATGTTTACGAGAGCTACAAGATAACTCGCTTTTATAAAATCGGATAAGATAATTATACCAAATGTTGAGGGCAGTCATGGTGCAGAAGCACAAGCATGCGACTGCCAACGCTACCAATTGCCGGTTCGATTTCTACTCGAGGAAATGGATTATTTCATATTTTTATTTTCCACGCTCTGGTTTCGTGGCGTTGAGTTCTGCCACTCAACACGCCTGCACACCTGCCTGCCCTACCTTGGTATGCAGGCAGGTGTGCAGGAAGCTAGGAAAAAAGACAAAAACAAATGTTCTTGTAAGCTCATCTAGTAGTGGGAGTAATCTTATTGTAGCATCTTCGATTGCGTGAGTAAGTAACTCACTAAGTTATTTTAGTTTAGCTTTATTATTTCTTTCATTTTTCGTCTTATAAAGATTCATATTTATCGTTTAGACAACGATACACGGACACGTGAACACGTTAACACGTGATGAAATGTAACCCTTGCCGAGTGAAATAAAAATAAGTACAATTCTCATCCATCCAGAAGTAACTAATCGGATAATTAAAACAATGTGTTTTTTAAATGTCAAATAATGCTAGTCCTGAGCTGCGAGTCAACACAAGATATCATAAAGTCTTTGTGTGGCTGTGGCATATTCGGATATTAGCTAACGACTCCATTTATATAATCATTATTAAACACTACCGTATATTATTAAAGAGCCTAAAAAAATATTTTTATAATATATAAATAATGTATACCAACGCTTAAATTAAAATTAACGCATCATTATCCCCTACATATTATTCAGACATATTGCAGATTCGAGTTAAAAGTTAACATTTAAATTAATAAACATAAAATGTTAAAATAATAATAACGTCTAGATGCGCTATGTATAATAAATAATTTTGCTTTGAAAAAACTTAATTAACAAACATATTATATTACAAAATAAAACAACGAAATATTAACAGAATTACTAAATTTATCAAATTAGAAATGACGTATTAAAGCCACTTTACTGGTTAAATAACATGACTCAAGGTCCAAACAACTCATTGAAAGGAAAAATGTACTTGATTGGCTGTTTAACAGAATTAAAATCCTTTTGTGGCTTATACAATACAAATTCATGATTACTAAAATTTTAGCTTTAGGTCCTATGCATATCCTAAACCTACTAATATCATACTTCCTATTAATAGAAATAATATAAATAATATTATTGTGTGAAATTTTAAACATATACAAAATAAATCAACTTCCCGCTGTATCCCACACACAGCCGGGTAGGCAGTGGGAACCTAGTGTTAACCTTTAACTATAGACGTGATTTTTATAACACACATATGGACGTCGGGTCTGTCAGACCAGTGTATTTATTGGTCATATTCTG
>FAPJ01001009.1:0-12957 GCA_001485985.1 Heliconius ethilla aerotome | reverse complement strand
TTTGTCACGACGGCGGTTCAAGGGGGGGTTCAATCTTCGGCACTTCTAGTGTTAAGACATTGCGGGTTTAGTAATGACTCAACGCCGCGCATTGTCTACCAAAGCAAGAAAATGAAAATAATTTAAAACATTAGTATATATTTTGAATTTAATATAAAACATAACATTTTAATTGAATCATATATCATTTATATATTTAACGTTTTGATTTTATTACAGAAATATTTTCCATGCCCATTGATAAATAAAGAAGAAATTCTATGCCAATCACGAGTGACGGACTATTTCAATGTACAAACAAAACAACGCGTGACATAACTATAGGTAAATAGTGTTTTTATTTATTTTTTATTATAAGTTCTAATAGCCCAAGGTCCCAGAGCCACCAGTCCTATGTTTTAGCAAAGCCGAAATTTTGAGAACTATTAGTCCAATATGTAGTTAAGACAGTATGCCTATCACTAACTTGAAAGTGGGGCCTTTGTCCGTAAATAACATAAAATAATGTATATAAAATATGCTTTCATTTAGATATATAATTCATTAATAAAAACATATGAGTGCAAATTTTTAATATTAAGTGGCCTGTTGAAAACCAGGCAACCTTGGGCTTGCGGCAGACTGAGAGCTGGCAACCATTGATTTTACAATTCCTTATGCAATTTTCTTTCAAATGACGCGCGATTCACATAAAAAACATACGAGTCGATTGCCATTACGAAAAAGTTTAATTAAAAGTGATTGCGGCATGATTCTTCTAGGCAACCCAAGTGTAATCTGTTCTATGTATTATTCTTAAATATAAGCTTCAATAAAAAAAAAGAGATCCCTGCAGATTTAAGTAATGGGCCTTCAATAATTTTGATATATATATATATTTTGTTTTTTCCAGGTACAAATTATTATTAAGCCATTCTGAGAGTAATATATTTTTGATATTATTTATGTATATTTATAAAGCGTGAGTTATGCATTATAAATAAAAGTTTTCGTGCCATTTTCATTTATTTCTTATTTTAGCATTTTATTATATTATCGTAGAGAATCCTTAATTAAACCTTTTGTTTTAGCGCTTTGTCTTGCAGTGCAATGCAAGCTTAAAATCAATTAAATTTTCCACCCACTGGAATCAAACCCAAAACCATCGCAGAGGCAGCAGAACAAAGCAGAGGAACAAAATTAAAACACATGGTTCATTATGGGCAAAATATATCTATTTACACTTTAAAATGCTGGTGTATGAACAATTCAACTTAAAAATAATATGATTTCCAATTTAAAATCAAGTAAAATGCTGTTTACTATTAGACCGGCCACACTATACATTACATGAGACCAAATAAAGAAATACAATTTATTTTTCAACTTCACACTGTTTCACGCGCACAGCAAGGTAGGCAGAGGAAACTAGTGTTAAGACACTCCAGTCCTCATATGCGTGTTGAATAGCGGAACTCAACGCTGCGCTTCACCTCGATACCAGAAGGAAGAAACGAAAATATAAATTTAAATAAACATTTCATTTCTTCGAGTGAGAATCGAACCCGCAACCAGTCGCGTTTACTGTAACACACTAGTGCCCCTGCGCCACGAGTGGCCTGAAATACAATTTAAATTATAAGAAAAAATCGTAAACAATATGCCAGCCTAATAATATTGTACAATATTGTACGGAATGACCATTTGATAAAACTCAAAGTCTACCAGTTCATACATTCTTTTACAAATGAAGCATTTCAAGGAGACCAATGTAAATAAATCTATATGAAATCTAATATATCTTCATTGGTATTGATTAATTTCATACTACAAATAATAAATGTTTATATATATTTAATTCTACGTTTCGTGTTTCCGTTGGGGGTCGTCCATGAATTACGTCACATCATTACAATTTTGCACTTTTTTTTAGTTTCCCGCTGTCACTCCACTTCCCACTTTCCGCCTAATTATAGAGGCATCGTGTTGAGTCGAGTGGCAAAACTCAACGCCACACTTTGCCTCGACATCAAAGCGAGGAAATGAAAATATTTAACTATTTCTCTTTACTCAAGTGAAGATTGAAGAACACAACACGTTTAGTTACACCCTTGTACCCCTGCGCTACTATTGGCCCCATTTAGAAACTTTTACAGTTAGAAATTATTAAATTAAAACATACAATGCAGTTCCAAATATATATATACTATATTTTATAATGTCACAATATTTAGGGGGCAAGAGGGGGACGAAGTGGGAGGGGTGCCTATTTCCTACCCTTGTGACGTAATTTATGGATAGACCCATGCTAACATTATTTATGTTCCCAAAAATTTACTTTGCACTATGGTCCAGTCCGATAACTCTTGTTTGAGTGTTAACATAGCAGTGTGGTACCAAATGTAAAAAATCATTTTTTTTAAACATAAACAAATGTTTTTTTATATATTGGAAATAAGAAAGTAAAAAGTCATAATACAATAAGACAAAAGCTATTCGATTAAAATATTAATATCATTTAAAGCAAATCTCTGCATATAATAAATCATAAAGACTCATGAACAAGCATATAATTAATACAAATAATCATCATATTCATAATACGATTGGGGGGTCATAAAACAAAGATGGTTGCAAAAAAAAAATTTAAAATCGCAAGCTATATATCTGAAATTAAAATTATTTAAAAATCTTTTTTTTGTTTAAAAATTTCAAAGAATATTTTTCACCAACAATATTACTTCACTAAGTTAATTAAACTTCTCCATCCATGTCCTATAAACACCCCAATTAACACATTGCCGAATTTTAAATTTAAAAAAATATTAATACAATCTCACTTCACAAATTAACACTGGATTCAAATTTGAACGCAGTTATAATTTCGAAACATAAAATAAATTACAGATAACATTAGCTATCAATCGAATTCATTAACTAGCACATCAACGAATACAATATTAAATAATAAAAAAAAATACATTACCAAATGAATTCAGGTTTTTTAATACTATTGTCATAAATGTGATGACCTGAAGACTTCATAAAGTATAAAAAATATTAAATTAATGGTATACATTTATAACTAGAACATAATATCATACAAACACTCTCATAGATTTTCGATTCGGAGAGTACAATTATACACATTTACTATGCATCCATATTCTAAGGTAATATTTGGAGTAAATCAACTATAATGCTCATAGTTTCGAGGTTGGTCAACCCAGCACAATAAATTTCAATAGAAAACCACAGATATACGTAGAGCGGACATAGACAATATTGGATTATACATATATAAAACAATTATTTAGATAATTAGGCCTGAAAACTTAATGAATCTAGTTATTATTTATCTTATTATTTACTCAATAGTGATGAAAAATAATAAAAATGTTAAAAAACAAATTTTCTTTTTTATAATTCAATATAAAAACAATATAATTATTCTATATACTCCAACATTATTTATGCAAATTATTTTGTAACACTGCCATGATAATATTCAACAGAGATCAACTTACGCAAGGTACAAAATTCAACTAGCTTCGTAAACTACAAATGTATACGTTGTGAAAATACACTGTACCTTAACACCAACAAAAAGGGGGTTTCTATATCATTGGTAAACATTATTGTCCACTAAAACTGATAAGTTGTTAACCCTACATTTCATAAAATTAATATACATAAAATGTATCAAGTCTTACTTTATAATGCCAAAAAATATATTAAAGAAAATTAATACACAAAACATAAAAAAAATGGCAAAAAACAGACAAAAAAATATCTGTCCATTAAAGAATTTACAACTTATCAATTCTTAGCTGATGTAACATATGGCTGAGGTCCCATAGTGTCCTGCTAGGGTTGTGCAACTGTCTCTCAATATTTGAGCATGGTTAAAGTGACATCCCTGGCCGAATGCCATTGTCTGTGGTCACTAGCAACATCGCTTTTTAGTTTTGTTGGTCTTCTTTAAGTGTACTGTGTCATTCGCCGTTACATTTTGTCTCTCTTTCATTTCTAATTTAGATCTTAATACCTGGAATTGTATAACAGTTTTGAATTAATTTGTATGCCATAAACTAAACAAAAACATCTAGCAGAGTAGGCACAGGGAACCTGAGAACCTAGTATTAAGACAATCTATTCCCATTAAAACTGACTTTCCTACTTTCTGCCAAATTCTCAAAGCATTGCCTGTTGATGTTGCAGAACTTAAAGATGAACTTTGCCTCAATACCAGAACAAGGCAAAAAAATATTAAATTATTAAAATATAATCCAATGTCTATACACAAATATTATATCAATATGTACATTGTGCTGTTGTAAGAGTGTATTGTTTTTTGTTATGTGATAGTTGTGGAGTTGATTCCCATGATGGAATATTATAATATAATAGATCTATTTGAGACCTGCCTATAAATTTACAGATTAACTTTGAATATCCAGCACTATCACTACTCAAGACACCTCCCTTTTCCAAGTTCAGTTCTAATCTGAATTCACAATGTTATATATGAAGTGGACACCAGGAGCTATATAGAGACCAATTACCTACACAACAAACAGAAAGTGTAAAAGTCCCCAAGTGAGGACTGAATCCAGAACCAGAACCATCTTATTTTGTTAGATTCTATCCTACACTGCCACACTGTGCTAAAATATTATTCCTTAAATTGAATTATACTTCTTTCTATATAAGCTGACTTATAATGCTTACCATTTTTGTTATAGTGAGAAACATTTCTTCAACATTTATATTCTCTTTTGCGCTGGTTTCAAATAATGGTATGTTCATTTGACTGGCAAACCGTTGCGCATCCTCTGTCACAACCACTTTTCTTGAAGGACAGTCATTTTTATTACCAACTAGAAATATACATATAATAAGTTACACATTCATATAGTATTTGAACAATTAACAATTATAAACTCATGCACAATTATATACTTTGAATTGAATTAATATGAATCATCAACAAACTGCCTCTTATTATATCCTTTATTTGTTCTAACATAAAAAAGTTGCATTATCAATATGCCCACTAAAGGAATAAATTTCCTCAATTATCAATAACTGTCTTCATATAAATGTTCGATACTAGCCTAGAACTTTGTTGACGACATCACAGTTCTGTTCAATCTCGTGTAACCACCGTTTGACATTGGCAAAGGACTCCCCATTAGTGACATCGTATACAACGATGACGCCGTGAGTCCCTCTGTAATACGTGCTCGTTATAGTCCTGAACCTCTCTTGGCCCGCGGTATCCCATATCTGCAGTTTAACTCGTTCACCGTTTATCTCTAAAGTTCTTATTTTGAAATCAACACCAATGGTTGTAATGTAACTACCGGAAAACGTGTTGTCGGCAAACCGCAGTAGGAGACAGCTTTTACCTACACCTGCAACACAAATACAGCATTCCACTATATAACTCTGAGGAGAAAGGAGTAAAACTTGTAATCACTCGCGAACTCAGGCCTCGCCCACTCACCACTGTCACCGATAATGAGTAGTTTGAAAAGATGATCAAACTCACGAGCCATTTCTTGTTATTTATATATGAATGCACCGCTAACTGGTCATGTGTTTATTGATACCGACAGTAACTGATTAACAATTTCTAATATCGAAATGTTAGATAAACGCATGCCGTAGAACATTAGCTTGCGTCACTTTATAAAACGTCCGCCATTATTTTTCATGACTGCTGCCGTTCCGTTGTATGTTTTTTTTTACTGACGCACAGATAAATAATATCGTTGTTAAAAACACTATAAAAAGTATAACATAATCTTTAGAATAAGTATAGAATAGACTAATTTCAGAGTGCCATATACTTAACTATTTTCGAAACGTTTACATAAATGTTACAAATAATATTAATAATTTCAGCAATTATTATAATTACTATATTTTTCTGCAGCGATGACCAATATATTTTTTAAATGTAATTTAAACTCTATAGTAATTTCCTTTCTGATTAAAATCAGAATTATTTCCATTTATCTATATTAATTTTCATTTGAATATTACGGTGGGTAAAAATTATACCCTAATTATTAACGATTTAAATTATTATTACAGTTGTACTGTCGAATTGCTACGCAACAGATGCATAAAGATGAGTCATGTCATGAATGTGTCATGTTTGTCGTTTCGAACGAAACTGTCATATCAGAGATAAAATTTGTACATTAGGTGTGGTATTGTAAATTTGTGACCTGTTGTTCTTTAACAGCGATTATAATGTCCGCCACATTAAAACCTTATTTAACAGCAGTGCGTCACACACTTACATCTGCTATGTGCTTAGAACATTTCTCGTCTCAGGTTGTCGAGAGATATAACAAACCGGAGGTAGAAGTGGGTACAAGCAAAGAATTGTTATTAAATCCTGTAACCATTTCACGGAACGCTAACGAGAAAGTGTTAATAGAATCATCTATTAATTCTATCAGAATAAGTATAATGATTAAACAAGCGGATGAGATCGAAAAGATTTTATGTAAAAAGTTCATGCGTTTCATGATGATGCGAGCGGAAAACTTTATCGTTCTACGGCGGAAACCAGTCGACGGGTATCATATCAGTTTCCTGATTACAAATTTCCACACAGAGCAAATGTATAAACACAAATTAGTCGATTTCGTTATATATTTTATGGAGGAAATTGATAAGGAGATCAGTGAAATGAAACTAGCTGTCAATGCTCGTGCGAGGATTTGCTCTGAGGAATTCTTGAAGAGATTTTAATATGTCAAGTAGTTGTTAAATCAAGTTAAGTCAATCGGCTGATTTTCTAAACTAGCTAAAAATGTTGTTAATGGACTGACAAGACTTTTAATTTCTAACATAAGTTATCTTGTAAATATTCAATAATGACTATATTATATGTAATATGCATTTATTTAGAAAGTTCTTAATTGAGAAAAAACTGAATGCAAATCAGTGTTTTTTAAAGTCAAAAATTTTTATTACTTCAATGCTTTTAATTATGTATAAGAACATGACTTAATATTATGTATTAGGTAATCTTTATTAAGAAAATTATAATAAATTTCTTTATAAAACTTGTTTCATTTATATTGAGTAAAGCATATAACATTTTCGTTATTGTAATGAATTCTTAGCTTTAGGCTGTATCCGAGGGAACCTAGGATTATAATACTCTGTTCCCCATTTTCTGTAGAATTCTGGCACCACACTCTTGTTATCAGAGTGAGGAAATCCAAATATAATATTAAACCCACACTTTTGTTTTCAGATAATATTATATAATGAATAGATTTTCCTTTATGTATTTATTTATGTTTGCTTTACTCACTAAACATACTACACCAAATACTATTTATAATATATTTTATAAAATAAAAGGAGTTTATTTCAAACTTCTTGCAAAATTTCACATATTTATTGAAATAGAATTCATGAATTTATTAAATAATCACCATATTACAAATCAAAGCAGGATTATGAGTTTGATGACTTCTGATATCTTATGTTTAATTTAAGACATTTAGTTTTTGGACTTGGCAGTACGTAAAGTGAATCCTTCTCCTTTGAAAGCCTCAAATGGTTCTGATGGTGTCTCTTCCTTTGCACTGGGTGGTCTTGAATTTCTGATAAATCTTAGTGTACCAAGAACAAAGTCATAGTCTGGTACGCCTCGAACATAAGGCTGGAACAAAGGATAATTTATGAATTGCAATACTAATTAAAGCCACGGTGGTGCAGTGGAACAGTGTGTGACTCTAGACAAAATTGTTGTGGGTTTGATTCTTACTTAGTGCAATAAATTATTTTTATTTCCCAATTATATTCAAAAAGTGGTGTTAAGTTTCACCACCTTTCTGAAATTCATAAGAACAAATGAGTTATGAACCAGAACTTCTTAGTTACAGAAGTATATCATTAACTATGGTTAATTATATACTTCTGTAACTATTCTTGGTTAAATAATGGAACTATAACTATACTTTAATACAAAACAATTAAGTGTAAATGGTAAATATACATAATTTATTTTTCATCTCACCTGTCTTGAAGTTGATGCCTGAGGCTCTGAATCACTTTCACTAGTTAACTTTTTCTTTTTGCCATCCAATCTGTTTCCCTCCCCACTGAATGCTATAAAACCGCTGGCTTCCGGCATCATAGCTGCCGGGTCTTCATCCATGGCTCCTATGTCTGAGCTTCCTTCTGCACGGCTTATGTGATCTTCCTCCTTATAACCCACTGGTGGGGCAAATTCTACCTGTTTCCAAATGTTTATTATGTATATATCTTGTACAAAACAGAGTAATATTATGCTACACATAATATAGGCCACAGTGGTCCTTAACCCACTCAGAAGTATGAATTGTTTTCCGTCCCTGTTTTGACAAGATAAAGACTAACATTGAGTTGCACCACTCATAATACATGCTTTATGTAGAATACAATGTGTAGCTGTAAAAAATATAAATAGTTGCATACCAATGTATGTATGTCTAAAAAATATAACTTTTTTAATAATTTACTGTTCCAGTGAAAATAACTAGGTGTGTTTTATATGATAAATTTGGAGTACACTAGGTAACTTTGACTGCAAATACAGTGAGTTACAATGATATTATTCACTTAATATATCAAAATAAGATCTATTATTACCTTCCTGAGCAAAATAGATTATCCAAATCAAAAATATTTTTTCAATTTGAATTAGTAGTTTCTGAGATAAGCTCATTTGATTCATGTTAACAAAAGCCTAGACTATTTTATTATAAATATACCTACACTATAGCCTTTATTATTATAAATATACATACATTCATATCACACTCAATAATAATAACTGCATTCCCAGGTTTAGTTTCCAGTACACATAGTTCATAGACTTTAGAATTGTATTTGATTGCTATAACATCACCATTTGTTAAACATGAAAAATTTCTCAGACAGTTTTCGAGCACTGAAATAACAATATAAAAAAAACGTTAGATGAAAATATTAATACATTATAATGAAAACGAAATAATTATTACATTGCTTTATTTTAAACGCTTTAACCTACCTGCTTTTGGATTAGTAATATCAAGGAAATCTTCTGACAATGGTTGAAACTTAGAGAATGTAGCTACTGGTAAAGATGCACTCTCTATCTGAAGTAAGGCTCCTTCTTCTAATACAAGATTTGCCATCATCTATTAAAAATTATAAAAAAACGATAAGATTTGAGGCATGGGCAATGTAATAAACTTACAGGAAAAGTTCATTTTATTTACTTTCTTATACTTTCTATTTAAAGTTCATTTTTTTGTACTTATCATTTTATTTTCCTTGCCAGAGCAAGAAACAAACTCTTTGTTATCGTACCAAAGAGTGGTGTTGAGTTGCACCACTCAATATTCAATGTTCAAACACTAGGTTCTTAAAGATACAGTATTAGGCAAGAAAATAGAACACAAATTATGTTATTTAGTTAGTAGTTTTTGTTATTGAAAATAGTGATTGTTCAATTTAAATAACGACAAATACTAACCCAATGTGGTAAAAATACTCTTCCTTCATCTGCAACAAACTCCAATACCCCACAGTGTGTAATTCTTTTAGTTTTTTTATTTGTCAATTTAAATATCATAGGATATTCAATGTTCAGTCTAGTCAGCTGCTCTAAAGCTGAAGGTGGCATTATAACTGTGAATAAGAAGAATCATATAAAACTAATATGAAAATGTATCATTTTCTTATTACTTGAGGTTGTTATGGTACAGTTTCACAGCACCTGGCTATGATGATTCTGAGTTTGATTTCTCCTCTGGGAAATAACTAAATTTAAAAGTATCTTAGTTTCATTTCTACCCTTTGGTAGCCAAAGCATGGCATTAGGTCATTTAACAAATGGTGTCTTACACTAGGTTCATTCTGAAACTGCTTTTTATTTTGTTATACATTAGTTTGAATTACACATCTTCAATTTACACATATATTTTATATTATGGCACATTATTTTGAATAACACATCCTTAATTTACATTTCTTTTATAATTGAAGTATTTTACAAGTTGTAATCGTAGTAATAAATGTAAGCAACGATAATATAATAATAATAATAAATACTTTATTAAGCAAGTTTGTTACAAAGATGCAGTTACAGCTACATTATAAGATGTTGTAGTCTCTAATAAACAAAATATTAACATCATATATTTAAAAATATTTACGCATATAAACTGTAAATGATAATAAAAATGAATTGGAAATATCTTGCTTTTCTTTAAAGAAGAAAACTGTATTTAATTGCTATGGCTGGGCCATATGTTTTATGTAATTTATTTAAATGTAATTAATATAAATTGAAACTTACTTTTTCCTCCTCTTTCCACATCTTGTCTTTCATTTCCAGGTAGCATAGAAACGGAGTAACATCGATAAGTCATTATAAAAGGTCTTGTAATTTCGTGAAACATGTTGAAACCAAACTGAAACTTAAGAAATATAGTCAAACAATGAGCTTCTTTATATACATAAAGCTATTTACAAATGTTTAAGTTTATTTACCATTTTGATTGATTTTGTTTAAACAATAGAAAACGATTAAAAATAACTGCAAATCATTTAGGTACTGGATTCAATCAAAACACAAAACTTAATCTGTTATTAAATGTCAAATTCTTCGTTGTCAGTTTGACAATT
This sequence comes from Heliconius ethilla aerotome, assembly GCA_001485985.1. NCBI lineage: Eukaryota > Metazoa > Arthropoda > Insecta > Lepidoptera > Nymphalidae > Heliconius > Heliconius ethilla. The sequence continues at coordinate 2,286 of FAPJ01001009.1, read as the reverse complement.
AATTTCAATATGTGGCTTTTTATTTAATGACTTATGCTTTTTATATATGAAATGGATTTTTTTATAAAAAATCACTTACAGGTTTGAGGACCATAATCAAATTAATTAAAATATATTATAGCTAAATTTCGTTTTATATTTAAAAAATAAGAAATATATAAAATCACATAAAATTGTTATTTATTATTATTTCTTCCCTCTGGCACCAACGTAAAAGCTCGAGCATTAAGTTCCACTACTCAGCACGCAATGCCTCGAAACATTTATCGGAAAGTTGGGAACGGAGTGCCTTAACACTAGTTTACTAGTTTCCCCTCTGTTTATCCTGCTGTGTATAATATTTTTTTTGTACAAGTATTCGAACATTTCTACCCATTCGACAACGATTAATGCAACCCATCTCTTTCTATCTCGTAATCGTTCACAGTTCATTTCTTTTCATTCATTTGTGTATGTGGCAGCGGGTGCATTGTTCGTCATTTCTCTATACAAATAAAAAATATTTTATTCATCTATTTTTCCTTCATGTAGAATTAAATCGGAAAAGTGAGTAACTATAGTTGCTTCTAAATTTTGTAAATTCTATTAGTGTACCGGTAGTTGTTCTTTCTCCTTCAAACATGAATGAACGCCATGTTGATTGTCAAAGGTGTTATTCGTTTCTGATGAGACAGCAGTGAATTGAAATAACTGTGTTAAATTTTCAGACTCCGCGATTTAAGAGGATCGCTCGTAAGCCGTTTCGGTTACATAGAGCAAACAAAAAGCAATCATGGCTCAAGTGTTGCCTATACGTTTTCAGGAGCATTTACAGGTGAGTACGCCCATTGCACTTTGATAAATATGCTTGTAATGATAGTGTAGGGGGACGTTATATGATGCGAAGTAGGTATAATGGATCGTTTTATTAATTGCCTTGTTGTGTAAAAGTGGGAGGTGATAGTAGAAATGACATTGCGCAATTATATGCGTTGACAGATACCACCCCCTAAGCCGTGCACGAAATAGTGCCGGTATTGATTTGTTCCACATTCCCTCTGGATCATATGATTTACTAGTTATTTGACAATTTGGCAACCTTCCTCTGACGAGCTAATTATTAGCTATAGACTGGAATATATGTATAACAACAATGTAGTTATAAGATATTGTAAATGATAAGGATTTTACAATATGAACATTTACACTTAGTCATTATTCTGAATATGATGTTTCATATGTAAAGTTTTTATAAAACAAAATGTACTATTATGTTGTTATTAAATTAATAATATAAACTTTGATGTTGGGACGATGGGTTATAAATGTATTTAAAATTTGTATACAAAAATAAAAATCTTTAAAGTTGTTAAGATACAGATTAAATCATAATAAATAAGAAACCTATATAATCACTAAACATAAAAATAAATAAATAATGTAGAAATAAATTAATAAATAATGTAGAAATTCTTATATTTTATTCTTATATAAAGTTAATATTGAAAATATCTGAATAAGACTTTATATGAGACCTATTTTTTATGGGCATTGTGCCAAGACTTTCTTGCAAACATAAGAAGATTATTGCCTCTAATGTAGGCAGCTCTGTTCTCAAGCCTCAAAACAATGGCCATTATATTAATATCTTGAATGGGCAAATTTGAGATGTTAAAACAGTTATTTATAACTATAATTATGATAATACAAACTACTGCATTTTTACTTGACAGTTATTTTATTTGTAGTTTTTTAAACTCTATTGAGATAACATGTTTATTGAAATAACAAGGAAACTTTTTAGGGAATTGTAACAGGGAGACATTGTTTATTTGTAAATGTAATGGTTATGGGTTCAATCCAGTGGCTTAGAAGTGTCTAGACAGTGATTATATTATAATTATTTTCATTCCTTGATCTGGTAGACAAAGTGATGTATCAGTGCAGTTACTTAACAAACAATATCTTGATACTTGGACAAAAAGCGGAGTATACAAATAAAAGTTGCAAAATTATATCTTACTTAAATAATTTCTTATAGGAAAATATAAATTAAGCTGAACCAATTAACAAAATATCTTTATATTTGTCTTCCTAACAGCTCACAAACATAGGGATAAATCCCGCCTCCATATCCTTCAACACTCTCACTATGGAGTCAGACAAGTTCATTTGTGTCCGGGAGAAGGTTGGGGACACTTCAGAAGTGGTCATCATAGACATGGCAGATCCCACAAACCCCATAAGACGTCCCATCAGTGCTGATTCAGCTATTATGAATCCAGCGAGTAAAGTGATAGCATTGAA